>JASSUY010030637.1:9217-31659 GCA_032466535.1 Forpus xanthops | reverse complement strand
GGGGGTGCGCAGAACTGTTTGAGGGGCCTCAAACTACGACAAGGTCATACCTTCTGTTTATGATATTGAATTCTGCTGATTGTATACTGTGAACATCCAATCTTTTGGAAAATTTCTGCTGTCACCTTCCTTTAAGTATAGCCTGTATTTTGGTAACAAGAGTACAACTTTATATTTGCCTTACGTGAATGTGCATGCATATTGCAAGCATTCCAGATCTCTGTATCATTGTTCTATAGTCTTCCTTATCTTAAATAGTCATAAATTTGTGTCACTGCGCACCTCATCAGTCATGATTTTATGGTTTCTACCATATCTTTGCTCAGAATGTTAAACAGCATCCACCCAGGAGCTGAGCATAAACTGCACACCCAATCTGTAATAATCCCTTGTTTATAGTTACTCCCTGGGGTTTAGGCCGGGTTGGACATAGCTTTGAGAGGCATGGTTTAGTAGGAGGTGTCCCTGCCCATGGCACGGGGGTTGGAACTAGATGATCTTAAGGTCCTTTCCAACCCTAACTACTCTATTATTCTATGAAATAAAAGAGTTGTAAAAGGAACTCCTCAAGAATTTAAACTTGTTCTTACAAAAAAGTATTACACAGTGCATAGAATGTGGCTTTCCTAGAGGTATTTTCTTGAAACCCTACTGACTGCCAGGTAGGAAGCATGTGAAAGTATGTATACTGAAAATGTTTATCCAAGCATTCACAATGTGTGAATGATTACACAAAGAAGTATTAGATGTCACACTTACAGAAGCAGGGCATCTCTTTGAAGACATTCTCATACATCTCTTCTACAGGTTAATGTGTCAGTAACTCTTTATTTAAAGGACCACAGCACAGTTTGATTTGGCCATCACTTGCAGCTGAGATTATCCAGGCATTATTGGAGACTGGCAGTAATGGTTGCACCTGCCTAACGCTCTTACCCTTGTTTCATTTTAGGCAACCTCCTCAGTATCTGATGCATTCTGGAGGTAGCAGAGGTGACAAAATTGAGCAGGAATAGCACCAAGCTATCTATCAAAAGAGAGAAATTGTCTTTTCTCTGTAACTGTCTGTAGCTTTGATCTCAGGGTATTTGACTCCATGGATTTTGGTCCAGTCTGTTAAAGAGAGAAAATTATTTGTGAAATTCAGCCCCAGAGTTTGGAGGGAAAGGAATAGGGGACTGTGCGTGAAGATACACGCAGGTACAGAAACAGTCATTAAGGAGGTTTATCCTCAGTTTCATAGCATACCAGGGCTGGAGTCTGCAAAATGTCCAAGAAAGTTCAGAACCATTTGAGACCTTGGCTAGGCTTGCTGGGATCAATAGGGCAAAACACAGTCCTGCCAGAAGACATTTTTAAATGCTTTTAGATACACTGAGCCTGAAAGGCAAAAGATTGGACCTGGTCTTATCCAATCTCCAGAAAATAATCAGAGGGCAAGGCTCGCGATTGATGGTTGTTTGACTTAACCTTGGAAGACAACCCAAGGTTTTCATGTCTATGCAAACCTAATACCAGCATTAAAATCTTAAGGGATAACCAAAACAATAATTATTTTCTCATTTTACACATTCTCTCTGCAGATATCAAAGCAAAGTTGACAACTCTGCATAAGAGTCAAGTAAAGTGGCTTGTGAAGAGCTAACTCAGAGGGTCTGCTAACAGCAACGGGTACCATTCTCCTCCCAGCTAAATGCAGGGCATCGTTGTCATAGTGCATATCAAAGCTTACTCTTTTAAGCACCAGGTGTGGTGAAGATGGAGTTTGGACTTCAGGAAGAAACTGCCATGGTGCTTGCTAACCAACTGACTTCCCCACAGATCTAAATCAGACCAGGTACCAGAAATAAAACCAAGGAGCAATTCCAGCGCAAACAAAGAATTTCTGTGACGTTACTGGGTGATCCCCTGGTTGCGTAAGGCCGGTAGGTAACTGTGTAATAGGTAAAACAATCTCAACATGGAGAATCTCCTCCTGTGAGGAGACAGGTGGTATTGAGACATTGGGGTCCTGCTCTCCGTGGCTTCCACCTGTGTGCCAGTCTCTTCCCTGGACAGCACAGGCACCACACCGGGTGCAGCCCTGGCCCCTCATGTAGTGCCTGAGCCAGTGCTGACCAGCTCAGGGCAGTTCCTGGCCCCTCAGCCTGAGGTGTGAGCCCGTGGGTGGGGGTCACGGTGAGGCCCAGACATAGCCTGGAATGGCAGGGTCTAGCAGTGCAAGCCAGGACATCAGCCTGCAGGGCCTACAGCGAGGCAGGGCAGGGCTGTGTCATGGGCCAAAGACTGGCCCCAAGCTGGGCTATGTTTTAGTTCGGGTTTTAAGTATCAAACCTAAACTCCCTACTTACCATCAGCTTCTGCTACCAGCATCCCTGATATTTGTCTCAGCCTGCTGACAGGTGCTGGGGAGTATCCTTAGCAAGGCCAGCCATTCCAGCTGTTCACCATGGCAACTCTCAAAAGTGATCTACCATCATCCCACCAAAAGCATGTTTGTATTTACAAAAGCCAGGAGGAAGCTTGTCAGTGTTTCAGCTACTTGACTTCCAGGGAGAAGCCTCACCCTTCACTGTATTTTCCAGTGCATAGTTTTCTCTTCCCTAGACAGCTGACACAGTACAATTTGACCACCCCTAAGACTTAAGGGTTGCTCATCTACTTGTAGCCTCCATCACAACCACTGTTTCATTCTGGTGAAACTTTGGTGTTTTACAAATCAGGTGAGTGCTCTAATCTCTGAGCTAACCAGGTAATTTCACTCACATTTTTCTTCTTTGGACTTGCTCATTTTCTGTGAAAAATTAAATGCACCTGAGCCAGAAAGTCAGGCTGACTCATGTGGGATGTGGAAGACCAAGGTACAAGAGCTTACCCTGCAGAACAGGCATTTGAGATAAAGGCTGGGTTTTCTTTCCACTCTGACCTCTAACAAGTCCTCTCATATCATGGTTCCACCCTGGGAATGGAAACTAATGAGCAGCTCTGAAACCTGATCCTGGGGAAACATTTTCAGAAATAAGGAGCAAACCCATGTGGCTTTATGGAGTGAATGCAACTGCACTCGGACCCTGGAGCAGAGCAATCTGGAAGCCTGTTTCTAGCTGTGTGGATGCAAGGGGAGACGAGCAGTGCTTTACAGTCTGTGGCTGCTTAAAAGATTTTTCTAAGTGTATTGTGTTATTGTCTTTATTTTATTCATCTTCTGGATTTACATGTTAACAGGGGCAATAGAAAAACTGTGGGAGAAAATGAAAACTATTTTCCATAGTAAAATCTTAACTGATTAGTATGCTAAATTTTCTGTTTTCTTTTTTTTTTCCCTTTTTTCCCTATAAAGCTTTTCTCACAGATTATCCTCTGCTATACTCTTTGTATAGCAGGCCTAGAATAAAGAGAATTTACCAGGACTTGGAGGTGTCACACGATCAATCTCTAAAAGGTTTTTTCAAAAGTACAGGGAAGATTTAAAAGTTTGCCCTTCTTGGAAGCCCTGTACTTCGAACATTAACAGTGTGAAGAGAATTACCCTTGCTTCTGTTTCCCAGCTTTACCCACATGATTTTGTATCATTGCTAATCCCCCCATTTTGATCCTGGTTTTAAGAAATTGTTTTCATAAATCTAAACTTGTGAAGTGGGTATTGTTGACTTAGAGGTGATGTTCTGCTTAAAAACGGATAAGGGAGAAAAGCATTCTACTTTGAAAACCTGAAAGCATAACCTGATATGACCTGGAGGATCAGAGCTCTTAGGGCAGTGAAGAAAAGGCAGAGGTGTGAGCTTCGGGACTGTTAAACTATCACAAGATTATTTCTGAAGCCTAACATGAATTTTCAACACAGTTTTACGTCTTGCTCATGGCACAGATGCACTATGTAATACTATCCAGGTAAATCGTATATTCTCATATGTTTGCAAGACATAAGCCCTGTTTTCCTGTGTGGCTCAAAACTCAAGTGCTTCTTTATAAATACAGTTCACTCCAAAGCAAACAGCAGAATGCTGATCACTCATTCTGAACCTGTCAATGACACAAGTGATTTCTATTTCAGTTTAGTCCATTTCAGGTGTAGAACTTGTAGAACAAAGTACAAATAGCAGTGAATTTTACAAGTTTTGTACTTTGATAGGGTATGGAGTGGGTTTAGTTTGTGATCTGGGGACAGACTGTGTAACAGGTTAAATTTCCTGTCTGTCTCTGCTTGTAGAAGACTTTTTTTAGCTCAACTCAGTATCCTCTTAGTGAGTTTTCCTGTTGACTGGGGAGTGAAGTATTTATGATCTAGGTAATGGAAAGCAACAGTACATAGTTCCAGGAATCATGCGAAGTATAGGATATAGATCAGACCATATTAATAGATTTTGACAAGCTTCTTAATTTTTAAGTAATCTATAATTGCACATAGTAATTTATGTGTGTGCTTGCAGCCCAGAAAGCCACCCGTATCCTGGGCTGCATCAAAAGGAACATGACCAGCAGGTCGAGGGAGGCGATCCTGCCCCTCTACTCTGTTCTCGTGAGACCTCACTTGGAGTATTGTGTACAGTTCTGGTGTCCTCAACATAAAAAGGACATGGAACTGTTGGAACAAGTCCAGAGGAGGGCCACGAGGATGATCAGGGGACTGGAGCATCTCCCTTATGAAGACAGAATGAGAAAGTTGGGGCTGTTCAGCCTGGAGAAGAGAAGGCTGCATGGAGACCTCATAGCAGCCTTCGAATATCTGAAGGGGGCCTATAGGGATGCTGGGGAGGGATTCTTCTTTAGGGACTGTAGTGAGGGGACAAGGGGTAATGGGTTCAAACTTAAAGAGGGGAAGTTTAGATTGAATCTGAGGAAGAAATTCTTTACTGTAAGGGTGGTGAGGCACTGGAATGTGTTGCCCAGGGAAGTTGTGAATGGTCCATCGCTGGCAGTGTTCAAGGCCGGGCTGGCATGGTTTAGTGGGAGGTGTTCCTGCTCATGGCAGGGGGGTTGGAACTTAGGGCTATATCTTGAGAGGAAGCAACCTTATCCATGAGGTAACAGGTGATGGGAGAAATCATCCTTCCTGAAACAGCCAGGAAGGGGTAAGAGGTTTGTAGGATTACTCAAGACATGAGAAATTGGACTGGAAGGCAAGGAACTGCACTAGTTCATCTGGGATCTATAGAAATAAATCAACCAGGCACACAACAGCTGTTTAAAATTGGTTCAGGTAAAGGCTTGCTAATAGAGTGCTGAGGACTGGAGGAACAATGTAGGCTTCATCAGCCTGAAAGAAGTGTGCAATGATGAGCTGAAAATTCAGTCACACTTCAGCATTAATTAAGCTAGGCCTGGTTTTCTAATTTTAGACACAGTTGCATCTGTAATTTGAGTTATGTTATAGAGGGTGAGCCATGTGTCTCTTTTGCATATGCTAGAATGATCCAAGACTAGCACCACCAGCTTTTACAGTAGCATATTGGAGCTGAAACAGAGCAGAATCAGTCCTTTACAGTAGTCTAAATCTTTTATCTCTGTGGGTAGCTTGGTTTCACAAACCAATTGATGGAAATAAAAAAGCATCACTGCCTCTGAAAGAAACTACTGTTAGAGAATGATCTTTGCATACCACAGGTTTGTTATGTACTGTAGATCCAAACCAGTAAATGTAAAACACATCAAGATGCAGATATGAAATTATTGAAGTCCAGTGAGCCCAAAGCAGCTGATTAGATTATCGCTGAATAACAAAACCCTAGAAGGAAGGCAATTAAAGAGATAAGTATAAACAATTTCCTCCTGCCAGAGATCTGCTCCTGGAACCCATATTTAAACTGTCTTTTATATCTCATGTGTTATTAACAGACAGAGTTGGGAAAATTTCTGGGCTTTTATGAAGTGATTTATCAATCTATGATTGCAAGTGTAGCACCACAAAATTAAGAAGAAAGCAGTTTTACCTGTGGCAGTTTTTATTCAAAATCAATTGGGATGCCAGCAGAAACTCTTTATTGCGTCGATCAGGAGAAATGTTATGTTCATTACCTTGTTATGCTGGAAATGAAATACATTTTGATGTAGTTCAACTGAAAGATAATAAAGGCCTTAATAGTTATTATTTTAGTTATACATTACCCATATAGTGCACATTTGTAAGCACCTGGTAAACTTATGAATGTTACTTCGAAAATACATTTCTTTTAAGTCTCAGTATAAGAGTACTATTTGCAGGCAGGAATTTTGTTAATAGGCAATTGACAACTGAGAATACTGTCAGAAAAACTGCTATCTTTTTATTTCTGTTAGCTCTGCAGTGTTCAAAACATAAGAAAAAGAATGAAATATTAATGTCACCTGCACTTTAAAAAAAGTGCTACATTTCATTTTCAAAATCATTGCAGCTATCAAAGCAGGAAAAAGACAACTTGAATTTCAAATTGAAACTTGAGTTTGGAGAGCCAGCAGTTAGGAAAACAACCTCAGCTTATGCTGAATAGAACACAAGTACGCTTTACTCAACAAAGAAACATCCATTTATTTTCTAGCAACAAGAGGCTTTTTTTGTGTACTTCCTCCTCAGCTTATCAATGCATGTTACTCAACGTAGTAAACGTGGGATTAGTTGCACTGCTGCATAATCTAAATTCATTTGATTATAGATTTATGGGTGCTGATTGTTTGTTTCATAACTCTTTAATGAAGGTTTGCAACAGTGACTTGGGTAGCTCAGACAAGAGTCCAGCATAGGTAGATTTGTGAAGGAGTAAGAGATCTGGCTGTGCCTTCTCTCACAAAGGCGGAGTGGAGCCCAGAGGGCACTAGGGGTTCCAGAAATAGTGACAGAGGTATTGCATGCTGAAAAAGCTGTCTCAGTCATTTGTCAAGGCAGAGGAAGAGTTGAATTATTACCTGAATAGAAACAGCAGAGGGATCCCCTCCCCTTACTCACACAAATGGTACCAATTCAATGAAAATTGATGCAAAAAGACAATGCAATTCAGTCTCTGCAAATCACAGCGAGATACATTCATTGTCTGAAAATCACATAAGGTCTTCAGTTTTTACATACAAATTTACTGAACCTGATATATTCCAGATTAAGAGAATCTGCACAGATTTCTGCCATTTAAGAACAGAAATTTGGTTACTTCAGTTAAAATTTCTTCTAGATAGAGCCTCAGACAAAATAGGCCCTGGGATATATATATAGTGCAAGTGCACCCCAACAAGACATCAGCATTTCATATCATCCAGTGACCTCTCTGCTTTGTGCTATGTAGCAGTGTAGCGGTCTCCCATAGTGTCACTATGAGGCTCAACTAGCCTCAAACCTATGACTTAGGAAAAAGAGGATTTGTATCATTTTCCCCATTCTTTAAGGTTGTCAAAATCCTTAGTTTTCTACTGATTACAACACCACAGACTAAGCATTATCAACATGATGAAGGGCAGTTGTTGTTCATCAGAGAACACTTGGATTCAAGAAATTGGAGTAACCAGATTTAGATACTTGAGGACAATTCTATATGCTGGAAAAAAGCAAAAGCTGCACTTAGAGAGCACTCACTAGAGTGGATGAACTGCTGAGTTTGCTTCTTTTACTCTTTGATTTATCTTGCTCGGAACAATTTTTTTTTGTTATATTTTCATTGCATAGGTATCTGCCTGATCCTGTCTCCTGGGAAATATAACTTCATCCTGCAAAAACTAAGAGTCCCTTTCTAATCACCAGCCAGAAATGAAACTATACGCAACATTATCTTTGTCTTTTTGAGGATGTTGCATGTCATTGACAAGCTCTACTGTTGGCATTTATGCAGATTTTATGTGGGTAATCTGTCATATGTTTGTTCCCACTGAGTTGCCCCAGTGAGCCTTGTCGACAAGCAGCAGGTGAGGAGAATTTCTAATGCTGGTGGTAGATGGTGTGAAGTCTAGCATCTGGTTTCAAAATGCAGCACAGCCGTACAGAGCACTAAGAAGCCAGCCATGGGGATTAACTGTCAGGTGTCCATCACCTTCATCCTTAGTTTAAGGAAGAAGTAAAACGTAACTTCTTTGTAAGATTGTCTCTAAATGCTCTTTCTTGGAAAGAATTTTAGCTTCATGGTATTAGAAATGGAGAACTGTTGTTCTTCTTCCTCAGGTTGATAAGCAGTCCGGACCGATACACAAATGGCAGTGTCTCCCAGGAGCCTTTCAGAGATACAAAGCATGTGGGTGAAGAAGAGAAATAATAGGCCTGCAAGGTGGTCAGTTTGGTTGTCAGGACTGCAGGATACTGTCACATCCCATGACATCAAATGGCAAGTAATTTTCTTGTCATCCTTTCCATATATAAAAGTAATTATTAATATTTGTCCCTTGCTGAAAAGCCCTCATCAGTATTCCAGTTCACCTTTTACAGAGTACCTGAGCTGGCATTAAACAGAGTGACAGATTGACAGAAAAGGTCACACAGTATGGCTGGAGAGCATGCCATGTTCTTCTGACAGGAGTGCTCGTGTGCTGCAGTGCTTCATATTTGCCATGGGTGAGTTGGGGTCAAAGTCTGTGCATCATCTGGATGGAAGGATTTACCATTTACCTTTACAGATTTGCCACTTGCTGGACCAGCATCTCAGCAGCCCTGCTGAAAATGCAGTGTGCTCAATGCAATCTGAAGGTGAGTCGTATTCTCCCTCTCACACTGAGTGTGCTCAATGGTTTTGTGCAGTGAGTAAGTTTCTTTACCTAGGTCACAGAAATTCTCTTCCCTGATTACTGATTACCAAAAGTGTGTAAATCCCTTCTTAGGAAGGGATTTTCATTGGAGAAGGATGATTACCAGTTTCATAAGCATCCATCATCTGGCTTTGGTGGGGCTTGTGTGTGGTATGAGCCTGTGAAAGAATTGGCCCCAGGCCCATTGTCAATACATCAGTTAACATCTAACTTGAAGTATGTTTGTATTTCTGCTTATATTTCTGCTTATTCTTATTTGATCCTCCCTTATTTCTCTTGTTTATGTGATCAGCCTCCTAAGTTACTCGATAATGGCAAGTGAAAATATATTGCCCTGAGTAGGGGGAAAGGGAGTAGAAGAAATTACAGGCTTACATTATGAAGCCTTAATGACCTTAATCACTGGAATATAATCACAAAGGGGAAGTGCTTGTATCTAAGAGGCCACTTTCCCAGAAAGCCCCATTGCCAGAGACATCCTTCTTTTATACAAAAATAAAGATGTGGTCTGGGGTTTCTAAGAAATTCAAGGAAACACTGTACGCTTTCTGATTCTCCTTTGATTCTCAACACTCATAAAATCCAGATGAAGTAGAGAATTTGGCTGCCTTCAAACCATTTCTTTGCAGGCCCTGATGCAAGGAATGCTGCAAAAGAGTAGAATACCTAAGGATGAAGTGTCAGTGGGAATGATTCACTTGCTTTTTCTGTGCCAGCAACCAACAGAGACTTCATTGCAGCCCAGAAAATGACCATTTGATTTTCAATCAGGGCCAATATGGCAACAGTACTATTTCAACAAGTTTGTGAATTGTGCCCACAATAACATGACTGAGTAAACTGAAAGCTTTTTATCAGCTCTGCTGAATGCTGGTTTCAGAAAGGGAGAAATTCAGTCAATATAAAAAAATCTCACTTATGATGGCAGTAAAAGCTGGGCAGGAGTTTTAAATGAAGAAAGTTGTCTTGCCATCAACGTAAGAAAAAAGCTCTTTAGAATTGCAGACTTTTAAGAATATTAAACAACAAAAAATTTGCCAAAATCAAGTCAATTACTCCAGCAAGCAACCAAGAGTGTCAAACCAAGTGACACTTGAAGTGAATATTAGCTTTTGGATCACATGTGCTTTTCTCGAGGTAGATAACCCAGGAAGCATAACTGATATATGGTTGGACAGGTTTTTATAATCGCCTCCACCCTCTGGTCAATATATTCTTCTGTTCCACTGTAGGTCATCCTCATTTACTCCTCACTGAGTACAGCTGGTGGATTACTATGCGAACTGCACCACACAGAAGACTTTACTCTGTGTTCTAGCATGGAGAGCCTCTGGCACTTACAATACGTTTTGATTTTATTCTGTATTTCAGTGTTGAATACCACAGGGTAAGTAGCACAGTACTGAATTCAGCTTAATTCAGGAAGCTCAGCTGTTAAATATCCTTTCTTCACTTTTTATATGTGGAATGTTTCTTCACTTTTTCAATATGGAATATTGTACAACTGAATCATGTCATTGAAAAAAAGAAGAAATAATTTAAATTTTTTATTCAGTTGAATAATTTAATTTTGCCTAATTCTGCACTGGGTCCTGTCTGTGTGATAATCCTGTAGTGCAGATTTTTAATGGCACATTTGAAGAGGAGAGATCTTGACAGAATAACCACAGTAGTTACAGAACTCTTTGAATACATCTAGACTAACCTTTGGCTCAGGACTTACCTGATGTGTAACAGTTAAAAGATAGCACTGAATAGCAATGAGTAGCAACTTGTCACAGCTTTCCCTTTTCCATGAGAGAATTGATTCAAGAAGGAGCAGTGAAGAAAATTTTCTTATCTCTCTTTCCATATTCTCTTTCCTCCTTAGCTTTAGCTTGGTCAGTTCTCCAGTTACTTGCTGCATTTCACTGATGAATTGATTGTGTGATATTTAGCATTAATCTCCATACTTTCTCTGAATATCATTGCTTGGATTTTGAAGGGCGGTGGGGCCATTCACTGTGATGCATTTACTTAAGGGCAGATTTTATGTACTGTGTCAAGTACAATAAGAACAATTAAGGAGGCACCACAGAGGTTAGAACTGAACCCTGCTTCCTGAAACTGTGGGCCACCATCAGAGTACATACATCAGGGACTCCAATTGTAGCCTTGCTGTCCCTATGCACAACACCCAAAGAGCGCAGCTATTTATGCTGTAATCTGTGGTAGGATTTTGATCTTGTGTCAAATCATCTCTGTGGGACTGTGTAGCACCACAAGGACTGTGCATTTGTAACTGCTTTTTTTCTGCAGCATTTTCAGGGTTAATTAGAAGAGTTGAATGAGGTGGCAGCTCATAAGGTGAATTAAGTAACTCTCAGCATCATGAGAGACTTGCAGGGGTTAAAAGAAATATGTAGCCTTCCAGCAAATAACAGACTTACATAGTACAGTAGTTTACAGGCATTTACCCACTTTGCAACAGCAGGGATGACAATGCCATGAGCAAGTCTTTGCTCTTATCTTAGTACTGTCTGAGCTGAGCTGCATCTGTTCATCCCTTATGTAGCTCCCTGTACCAGGAGAGCTGGTCTCCTTTCAGTTCAGTGGGATACAAAGCAGGGGATTCCTCCACACTAGATGAAATGAACATATCCCACTTTTGACTTGCTCTCTGAGCTTTATCATGAAGGAGTAAGTATGCATGGGAAGAGAAAGAGTCAGACATGGACCTGAATCTATTCAGTTATTCAGTGAAACACCCAAAGACATACGTTGAGGTCCCAACATTCTTTCTTAAATAGTTTTTGAGTCACTAATTCCACAAGGCCTTCGCTGTGTTGTTTTTCTTGGCAGGATCAAGCAAAGACCAACTGGTGGCTTAAGAGCATGGGATCCTGAAACAGGTAACTGCAAGTAATTAGTGCTGTTGATATCCAGTCAGATTTTGAACATACTAGTTGCTCTTCCTTACTTTGATGTGTTGTATTTCAGCTTACCTCACCCGATGTGATTTTAACAACAACTCAAAACCATTTTGTGACTGGACACAGCCTTGCAATCCCAACCAGGGATTGTGGATACGAACCAAGCATGATACTCCAACTGATGGAACAGGTCCTGATGGAGACTATCCTGATGGAAGTAAGCACTCAGATATGGCATTGTCTATTTCCTTACAACTATCTTTATTCTTCTTTCTTTGAAAAAGAGATTGATGAAACCCCTTGCAATGTGCTAGTTTTGTTTCATGCTGACACTTGTCTGACTTTTCACTGTCAGTTACAAGTAAATTAAACTGAGTTTGAAAACTTTGTCAGTGCATGAAAGTTAGAAGTAGGCTAGTTATGTTGGGGTTAAGGCCTCACAGAACTCACTGATGTGCAACAGATTCAAGAGAGGTCTTGTGCACAAATTATGCTGATTCCTGTTAACTGCAATAAATCTAATGATAGCTGTACTTCATGATGGCACTAGATGATGTTCACTCTAGCAAAATATTAAAAGATCAAGTCTGAAATCAAAGAATATCTTTAAAAAGCTTGTTGTCAGCTACACATGACTGAAAAATTGAGGTCTAACATGGTTGTATGGTTAAACAAGTGGTTTTTATTGCTCCATCTTTATCTGTTTGAACCACTAGTTTTGTACCAGCAGAACCATTTATGGGTGGTCAATCTGCAGTCATATGGCTTTCTGTAATTATCCCAAGACTGAAAGCTCAACTGCTGTCAGGCTCAGTAAGTGGATCAGAACAGTATTATGACTTTTCGCTAAATTATTTTCTGCGCTTGAAGTATTCTGATATTGAACAATTCAAATTGCCTGTTGAAAGAAGAAATGAAATATTTTTAATTTGGATTTACACAATAATGTTTTGGTTTTTGAATCAGTACAGACCATATACCTTTAAATGTGGCTTATATTTTCTCACCAACTAAAACATGAATGTTAGATGCTATGTGTGGAACCATACTTTCCCATACAGAAATGGTTATCCATTCCTTTCTGATTCCTTTCCATAATCAGATGGGAGAGTTGATTTCAGCCATGCTGGGGAACGTAGCTTTGATCTTAGCCCAATGGAAGCAAAAATTTCAGCCCTAGTAAAGCAAAACATGATCTCATATTGAAGCAATTCAGACTAAAGTGTTTCAAATCCTGAAAGAAATACTGTGAGTTTCTGAATTTTGAAAGTTTTCTTTCATTTCATAATGTAAAACCTAAATATGTTGTTGGAAATATCTGCATTAATTACTGTACTTTCCATTTTGAGACCTTCCCTGTAATTGGGCTTTGCTCTTGAGACCAAAATCTTTAGGAAAAAAATACATCCTACAAGAGAAAATGTATAACAGATTGCATTATTTTCCTTAGAGGAAAATGAACATGGATCAGTAAGGCACTGTATCTGGAGGTGCTGTCTATGAAAGAGGCCCATGTCTTTATTTGTGATCCCAAAATAACAGTTCATGTGAGATGGGATATATTTGCTTTGCTCTGCAGCTCACATTCTAGTTTGGCTAACTACATGGTGTTAACCATTGCAATGTAAATTCCAAACACCCTCAACTTTGCACTACTAAAGATGCCCTTGATTTCTTTCAGAGTTGGGCTGTACTTCAGTTTTAAATGACATCTGACAATCTATAAAGTTTCAACCATATCCTTTTTTTTTTTTTTTTCCCTCTGCAGAAGGCTATTTCATCTACCAAGAAGCAAGTAATCTGATCCCATTTGACACTAACAGACTTGAGAGCCCAGATACTGTAGTGTCTGAAAAAATATGCATAGATTTCTGGTACTATATGTTTGGGTCAGAAGAAATGAATGAGCTGAGAGTGCTTATCCAAGACAGCATGGGGGAGTCTGTAGTGTGGAGTCTGAAAGGAAGCCAGAATTCCTTGTGGAACTATGGTGCTGTCACTTACACTTTTCCAACAGAGAGA
Source organism: Forpus xanthops (assembly GCA_032466535.1). Lineage (NCBI taxonomy): Eukaryota > Metazoa > Chordata > Aves > Psittaciformes > Psittacidae > Forpus > Forpus xanthops. Next base: position 18,031 of record JASSUY010030637.1, on the reverse strand, counting down.
AAGATAAAGGTAATATATCTTCAGAATGAATTTATTTGTACAGTATCAGCATTTATTCTCCCTTTGCAGGCTGAAAAAAGTTGAACATGTAAGGTAGAAAAATATAATCAAGATTTCTCAGTTTATATTTTGTAAATATAATGACCTCATGCACTATGCTGATGAAGTATGAGAAGAAATAAACAACCCCCTAAATTTTACTGGTGCTGTTAGTTAGGGGATAAAAATATATTTAGTTTTTCTCTTTTTTCTTCCTTCCCTTCTTCACAAAGGAAGTCGATGGCTTTAGGTGCCTTAATTAAATGCAACTTTGTCTGCTCTGAGTTAGGGTTTGAATCGTGAGATACTGCTTATATTGGACTTCTCTGTAGAATCCAGACAATTGATTTGTCGGTCAGCAGAAGATAGGGCAATGTTTCCTGAAGTCCTTACCTTATTACAGAATATATACTCTAGGCTTCTGAGGGAAGCTAGGAAATTTGTTGTAGCCTCAGTTTTACTTAGCGCCTTTAGAGATAGACCAGAAGGAATATTCTGAAAACATGCTAAGGGAAATTGTCTGTCATTTGCCTAAAGAAATGCAGTGATACTCTTTTCTTCCTGTCTAGGTAATTTTTGAGGCTGTCCGAGGACTGACAGAGTATGGGGATACGGCACTGGACAATGTGAGAGTAAGGGATGGGTCCTGTGGTAAGTCTGGTTTTGCATCTTAGAGTATACTTCTTCATCTCTGTTCAAGCTGTTGACCATTAATCAGTTCCATGTAGAAACTCCTCATGACCTTGAACCACAAAAGAGAAATGGGAAAAACTTTACAGCCCACTTCATGCTTGAATGCTTCACTTGAATGCTATCTGTTTTGTTGTGGTTTCTTCCTAAATCTTTTCACACCACCTCAAGTGTTGATAATAAGCTATCCCATTCTCTGAAAGCATGACAGTTTTCACAAGGTCCAGCAAACTTTACCTTAAATCTGAAGTGCAACTCTAAACCCAGCCAAAGGTATACATATTGGTCTTAGGTTCCAGATTAAATGCTCTAATTGACATTTGGAGCAAATCTCAGTTCATACAAGCTCAGCAAATACAAAGCACTGCAATAAAATGAAATAACAGTGAGCTGATAAAACCGAGTTATGCTATCACATCTGACTATAAGTCAACAAAGTGAGCTTGAGCCTTGACCCTGTAACAAATTGGCTAAAATTGGCACAAGCTATGGATGACTAGTATCTGGAAGTGAAATACAGTTTCATCCCATCTTTACTGACAAGCATGCAGTACTTACAAAACGTGAATTGAACAAGAAACTTGCTGAAACCACATAGAAAGTGTTGTTAGGTCTTATTAGGCCTCAGTCTTTATGAAATATTACTCATATAATGGCAATAAAATGTTTCAAATTTATGCTAGCCAAGGCAAGGACTTCTGTTCAGGTCCGCGCTCTTAGAACATAAAATTTTCTTTTAAATTCTGTGAAAAATACTCGGGGTCTTTTCTTGAGGGCTAGTGATAGCCAGTTCTTAATTTTTCCAGGTGTATTTGTGCATGATTCAGCCACTGGATGGTGCACTAACATAACCTCATAAGTGCTTCTCCCTCTGCTGTACTATATGGCTACTAATGTGATGAAAGCTAAGTGAGTTATTAGGTCCATAAAAGTCAAAGTCCTCACAGCTTTTTGTTTCTACAAGAATGTTTGATTGAATAGGTATTTTCATCATCTTATAAAAATTAAATATATGTCTATTTGTCACATGAAAAAATTAGCTTCTAAGGCAAGTTTGTGAAGAGTTTTTTCAGTATACACTCAAGCTTGATGTTCACATAACTTCAAGTTATGTGAAGTGTATTGGTTTCGTCTAAATTATAATGGTATTTTGCAAAAAACCCACATCCAGCTCAGTTTGAATCACAGTTAGCACAAAAGCAGAATGATGATAATATGTAGTTACTGAATCATGATTAAAAATCTCTAACTTGTTCTTGTATAACTTCTTTTCTGTATTACGATTTAATTCCTATGAATACTGTCATTAGCAATATCAGTGGTATGGAAGAACAACTGCCTTACTTGTGGATTTATTTGGATGATTATACAACTATAGTGCATCTATCAGTAGGTTGGAAAGCACTACCTTCCATGAATCAGTTCATTACTTGGTCATCTCCTTGTGCACTGACTGTTATCACACACTCAGTGCACAGTGGAGGGCTCATTAGGATGCAGAAGTGTACTTGAATGAGGAGAGTGCTCTTTGTTCTGCAAAGGAGCAGGAGTGAATGCGTGCATGCTCTGAAGTTAGTCTGTTGTACTTCCAGAGATTCAGATCCAGCACTCATTGGTATGTCACCAGGTTAATGAACATGACATCCGAATACTCACCCTAGTGTTTCTAGACCACACATACAAGTACACCAAAAGGACCATTTCTTTTAGAAGACATCTTTCTGATGGGTAAAAATAGGTGGAGAAGATACTAATGCTTGTAAGCAAGCAGAAGAAGGCAGGAGGGAAGACTCCAAAACATGACTCTTCATTGTATCTGTCAGTAGAAAGCTCTTACAGCTGTCGCATTCCCAAGAAATAAATATAATTTTGAAGGAACAACAGAGCTCTCTGATTAGAAACTGCCAGTGCACTGAGAATTGGTTTTTTTCTGCTATATGGCATCTGCTGACAGGCTACTCACTTGCAGACCAACCTAAGAATCAGACAAGCTTTTCTAAGAACTCAAAGGACCCATGTAACCTCATTTTTAAATATAGGCAGTTCCACTTCTAACTTTATGCTGGTGATGAATAAGAAGAAATTAATGCATGTTGGTGTGTAAGTAGTGTTCACCCTATAATGTTGCAACTCACTGTATTTCTTTTCTATTAACAGAAGCTGTCCCTACCCCTGTACCACCAACGACTACACCAACAGAATCTACACCATCTTCAGTGACAGGTATTTTTAGCCAATCATATGCTAGCCAATGGGTTGTAGGAGGACGCTTAAAGTTTTTACTCTCTGTGCTACTTATTTGCTGCTGTTGATTTCATGGCCATATAAATCTGCCTTTTGTTTCAGTTCTTCCATATATAATCTATAAAACGGGGATGACTCTGCTTTCCTACTGAACAGCAAGGTGGCTTTTCTAGGTATATCCATGTGTTAATGAGAACATGCTCCTTTTTCCTGTCTCCAGAAGCAATTTGCAGTATACATGGAGATCCTCACTATGACACATTCGACAAACAGCGTCATGACTTCATGGGCACCTGCACCTACACCCTCTCCAAGCTGTGTGAGAGCAACAGTTCGCTGCCCTATTTCAATGTAGAAGCAGCCAATGAGCACAGGGGAGGCAACACTCGCGTGTCCTATGTCCAATACGTGGATGTCGATGTTTATGGCTACAGGATCAATCTGGGTAAAAACAGGGTTGTTAAGGTAAGGTTAGGGCCCACTATCTATCATTAGTAATTTATAGTCTGAATGAAGAATGACTACAAATTTTCAGCACACATGCAGTAATATTTACAGGGCAGTCAGATATTTAGGAGTAGTGTGGAGTTCTTAAGATCGGAATTTCAGAACTGAAATCAGACACTACAATTCTGTGCTTTGTAGCTACAAACTGGGATTAGAACTGACATCCCAGAAGGTGTTGGTGGGCTAGCCTGTCTTTCTAGCTTTCTCTGCATGCTCAAGTTTGGTCTGCATCAGGGAATAATAAGGCCCTGCATTAACCAAGTCTACACTGTTAGTTGTTTCCTGATTCTGAGTAGTAGCCTGTAAAACTTATCCCTGATTTCTAGTTATTAGACATCACTGCTAACTTCCCTTGGCACCTCCATTTGCTATGAAGTATGCTCAGATGAGAGTCCTAGAGTGACAATCTGATGACTCTCCTCACATTCACTGATTGTGCCACTTTGCCAGTTATTGCATTTTAAGACTTATTTATGGCACCTTTCCATAAAGGGACAACAGACATGTTTTATTCAAAACCCCAATAAATGAGTAGGTCACCGTACTTTGTTACCACCCTTCTTTTAGGAAAATAATAGAGTGATTTATGTGACAGGAGACAAGGTTTAAAATGCACATTGAGACCTTTAACATTTGATCTTAGAAACATAGTAAACTCATATATCCACATTTGTCTGTGGCTTCTCTTTTATAGCTTTTATAACTTGTATAGTTTTTATAGCCTTCACTTCTATTTATTTTTTTTTATTATGTATGTGTTTATTTTGTTATATATATGTTTCTAAGTAAACCAGACTTTCTTACATATGTAATAAGAACAGCTATTCAAAGTAGGTACTGATTTTTGTAGATTTTCAAGAATTTGAAGGGTTTTTTTGGATGCTTACTATTTATCGTCTGGTGTTTCAAACATGATAATTGCAAGAGAATACAAAAAAACTCCAAACAAAACAAAAAGAAGCTTTTTCAAGATTTGACCTATCCTGAAAATTTTCTGAGAATTGATTCTAACTACATTTTTTTAATCTTATCTGATCCAAAATAAAAGACTACTGCTGACAGGTCATGCTAAATCTTGAACTTCTACCAGTTGAGTCTGGTTAGCCCAGCTCACTTTGACTGCGCTTGAAAACTACGTAGCTATGTTATTATGGCCTCAAGGTCTTAGACTATGCCCACATATACCGCATTCATGGTAAATAGTACTTAGAATCATAGAATAGTTAGGGTTGGAAAGGACCTTAAGATCATCTATTTCCAACCCCCCTGCTATGGGCAGGGACACCTCCCACTAAACCATGCCACCCAAGATTATGTCCAACCCGGCCTTGAACACCACCAGCGATGGAGCATTCACAACTTCCCAGGGCAACACATTCCAGTGCCTCACCACCCTTAACACAGTATGAATTCTTACTGCTCACTGTGAGTCCTATGCTTAATAAAGGGGTGTGATCTAAGAGGGTCATGATTAAAAATACCTCTTTTAACATTATTATAATGACTGTCCTTCTCTGTGCCTGCAGGTTAATGGAGTCAGCCAGGTGCTCCCTCTGACCTTGGTGCAGGGTGTCAGGATTTCCCTCAGTGGGCAATATGTTGTGGTTACAACTGACTTTGGACTGAATGTCAGGTTTGATGGAAATCACAGAGCAGAAATCACTCTTCCCAGTACCTATATGTCTAAAGTGTGTGGAATATGTGGAAATTATAATGGTCACAAGGCAGATGACTTCCTTAACCCAGATGGAGAAATGGAAACAAACTCAGCCAGCCTTGGCAACAGTTGGCAAGTTTACAATGATTCCAGGTAGGACTGTGAATATGGTGTTGGCCCTTAGCTGTTGGTTATACTATGATGAGTATTTTCAGCAAATGTATGTGTGCCAAAACTGTCAGGCACATGGGACAAAATATATTTTTGTCAGTGTGCTTACTTTTATCTGTCTGGGTAAAGTTTCATAACAAATTTAACTGTGCCTAAAAAGAGAAGATGTGAATTAGACACTGCAGATGCCAATAAGATTTCTGTATTGTTATAGTATATTAACGCTAATACTTTAAGATCTATTTGAACTCCTCTGAAGGCACTTCACCGTTTATTTTATAATTTCACAATATATTATTTAGCAGTAGTTAGAGGTTTAACTTTGAATGCTTTTACCTTTTTTTTTTCCCTTCCTCTAGGTATTTTCCACGTAGAAAGCTTGACTTAAAAGAAAATCAAAATAAATATTTTGGTTTCTTCTAGGCCTCTCTCAGGTTTTGAGGTTGAAATCGTACAAGCATCTGAATTTCTATCCCAAGTGTTTGAAATGTAGAGCTTTAAAATATGTCATGCCTATCCTGGGTCGACCCTGTAGTTTTGTTCGATCTGAGTTGAAAAGCGTCTTAGGTGCTAGTCCATACCAATTTAATTGGTGAATTTTTCCACATCTTTTTTTTTTTTTTTTTTTTTATTTCCACATTAGGTGCTTGCCAGATGATGGTCATACTCCAAGTTGCACAGCTGATGAAGAACATGTCATCCAAAGCAACGAATACTGTGGTCTGATCACAGATCCCAGTGGTCCATTCCAGAATTGCCACTCAGTAATTGATCCACAGAGTTATTCTAAAGCCTGCCAGTATGATCTCTGTGAGCTTCATTTGAACAATGCAGCGCTCTGTCAAAATCTGCAGGCATATGCAGACATATGCCAATCTACAGGAGTCCAGCTGATACCATGGAGAAATGCAACCTTCTGCCGTATGTATCAAAGTTTACTGGATATCACCACTTGTTAGGAGGATATAATTAGGACTTCCTGAATAACTTTTGTATTTCTTGTACAGAACAGTACAAAACATTGTTTTGAATTCATATGCCATTGTGAGTCTTGGCTGATCATGCTGAAGATTTCAGGGTCGCATACAGTCCTCAGTTTGATTCTTTCAGGAAAGGTCTAGTGAAAATAGTTAAGCTGATTCAGATGAAAGGAGAAAATACTGTCTAGTCCATCTTAAAATAGAATTGGAGGCTTTCACTTTGAAATCCTCTAGTGTCTCCAATATTTGTTCAGTGGTATTAAGTGTGTCAGGGACATATGACTTGGAGGGGTTTTTACCTTCTGAAGAAGCTGTGCCTAAACTTAAGCGTCTTTGAGATAAAAAAAAAAAAGTCTTTTTGCACATGCTTAGTAGATGTCTAAGGGTTTATGCACCCTTCCTGCTGAGAGTTTAAGCTGCCTTCTCCTATACTCCCAAGCTCTCCAGAGGGGTCAGACACCCAGTTAACAGAAGGGAAGCTGTGTCTTCTGCTCTTGCAGCAACCTCAGCAAAACCACATCAAGGTGGATAACTTACATGAACATAGAAATTATATGAGCCTGAGCAGATATGAGGCAGAGCTGTAGATGGGGATAAGGAATCCAGGCAGTCTGGAACAGTGAGAAAGGAGCTGGAGAGGGCTAATGAATAGGCTAAGAAGAAGACCCTGGATTTAGTGGAAGCAAGTAGGAGCTAGAAAATAAAATGAGAATTTGCTTAGAAGTCTAAAGAGAGGAAGATTGAGTGTGCCCTCAGCAAGTTTGCTGATGACATGAAGCTCTGTGGCTTGGTTGATACGTTGGAGGGAAGGAATGCCATCCAGAGGGACCTTGACATGCTTGAGGAGTGGGCTGATGCCAACTTAATGAAGTTTAACCATGCCAAGTACAAGGTCCTACACCTGGCTTGGAGCAATCCCAGGCGCAGCTACAGGTTGGGCGGAGATGAGATTCAGAGCGGCCCTGAGGAGAAGGACTTGGGGGTGTTGGTTGATGAGAGAATGAACATGAGCTGGTAGTGTGCTCTTGCAGCCCAGAAAGCCCACTATATCCTGGGCTGCATCAAAAAGAGCGTGACCAGAAGCAATGCAAATGGTGATCCAGTGTTCCACGTGCCTTTTGCACTGAAGGAGATGCGGAGACTAGAGACTTGGCGGTAAACACTTGAATGTCTGAGTCCTGATTTCTTTCTGCCTTTTGTTTCACATTTGACGGCAGTCTCTAGGTGGAGCATTTTCTCTGCTTGGAGCATTACTGAAGTTTTCTCTCACATATATTCTATGGTTTCTGAGCAGGAGTGAGCCCTCTCTGTAACTGATCTTTCTGCTGAAATATCTTGCAGGATCTCTCCTCTTAACCTTATGCCTGGATATGTTTTTGTCCTCTACCAATATCACCAACATATTTCCAGTAAATCAGCTGGGTCAAATTTAGTAAGTGGGAGGATGAGCAGAGAAATGTACAATAAAAGTGTGTAATCTCTGTCTTCTTAGGGAAGTGGGCTAAAAACAGAGTGAGAAAATCTGTGATTATAAACTGAATGGCATCATGTAAACACATGGAACCTGAAAAGATTGCCTTCAGTCCTGACATCTTCTCACCTGAAAATGTCAGTGTTTGAAGCCTCTAAATAACTTGGGTATCTACATGTTGTGCATGTAACAGTATGTAAAAATAGAATAGAGGACTTGTACACCTTTATTGTTTAACAAACAATAAAGAACTTCCTGAAGTAAAAAAGTATTAATTAAGAAGCTATACAGTTATTAGAATTAAATGTCAGGAATACATCCTAAATATGGAACATCCCTGACAATGTTCAAGGACAGGTAGGATGGAATCATGGATGACATGGTCTAGTGCAAGGTGTTCCTGCCCATAGTAGAAGGAATGGAACTAGATGATCTTAAGGTCCTTTCCAATCTTAACTATTCTATGATTTTATGATTCTATGATTAGGACAATTAACTAACATGACATGGATATGCTCAGCCCAATCCAAGAATTCAAACCAATCAACTTCAGCAGTAAAAAGTCTCCTAAGAAATTCCTTCCATGAGTGAAACTTCAATAACCCAAACCTAAATCGAAGATAAAGGATGTTAAGACAGCAAAAGCATGCATTAAACTGCCTCAGAACTCCAAGATACGCCCAAATATTTCAAATAGGATATGTATTCAAGTACATATGATAGTAAAAAAGTCCCCAATACTTCAGTACTTTAATAAGATTAATAGAAAGGTTTTTCTTTTTTTACACAGAGTTAGCCTGCCCAGCGAACAGTCACTACGAGCCATGTGCTGCAGCCTGCCCTGCCACCTGTGTCGACCCAGTAGCACCATACAACTGCAACCTCCCATGCGTGGAGGGCTGTGTGTGCGACAGCGGGTACTTGCTCTACAATGACCGGTGCGTGGCCAGCCAGCAGTGTGGGTGCTGGCACAACGGGCAGCACTACCCCGTGGGCTCTGAGTTCTGGACAGACAACACCTGCTCGTCAAAGTGCACGTGTCCTGCACGGGGAAG
>JASSUY010030635.1:0-22409 GCA_032466535.1 Forpus xanthops | reverse complement strand
CTCCCCCCCCCCCCCCCGCCATCCCACCCCCTATCCCATATTTTACTGCACTGGAGTTTTCTAGCTCCTTATTGCTGATCTTGCTGTAACACTTGTCAAGATGTGAGTACACATCTGTGGGTATAACAGTGCTAACACTTCAGTATCTATATTTTAGCAAACATTACTTTCAGTAAACGTGCTTCACTGGAGAGAGCAAGGGCATGTTTGTGTGAAACTTCTGGAAAAAAAGGAAATTGAGCTATTTTGATACGATAATTCCCACCTAATATTTGATATCTACAACACAGAGATCTACAGCCATGTTAGTATCTTGCACTTTCTTTATAGTCTATGAAGAGCAATAAAACCTTGTAAGGTACAATTTATATCATTACTTTTAAACATGTAATTTAGAATGCAATTATTTTCATCCTACAAGTGCTTATTACTCTCTATGAACTAAAAAGGTGCTGAGAAGCTTAGCTGCATCAGCATTTACACTGTAAATATATTTTAAGGGGGCACTGTGAATCCCACCTTCTGTACAGAAAAACAAGTTGGGGGGGTTGAAGAAAAGAAAAGAAAAAGAACAAGTAAAGAAGCACATTGATTGAATGAAGCACATTGATTGGCACAGCTGTGCCTTGAAGGGCTGGAGAGTTGGTTAAATCCCTTGCACTTCTGTGGTTATGCTGCCCAGCTTCGTAATTTGAATCTTCCACCTACAACTGGATGGGGTTGATTTAATTGCACAGTGATACTAATTCATTAAAATATCAATTTAATCAACTAAGCAAAATCAATGTGGCTCCAACTGCAAATCTGATTTGTTGACTGTACTAGTCTTTTGTAATCAATTTTGTAAAAGAAAAAAGTTTACATGTTAATTGAGTTTTACTCTACCGGCTTGCTAGGTTTCTGTAAAATGCTAAAAAGGACACTGAGAGCTCCTGCTCCCAAAATGAAACACAAGCTACCGGCCTGCCAGAGCAGATATAAAGCAAGTGAACCTTTTGACACTTTGCCATGCTTCCAAATTACAACAGCCACCTGCAGAAGATCAATAAGTAACATAAGGAACACTGTGAAAGTGCTCTGAAATGATAATGAGATTCTCCTGCCAACCAGTGGTAATTCTTACAGAACAGGTGAAATGTGATACAAAAGTATTTGTCCCACAAAGAGAAGAAAAAGCCAATCTAAAAGACCTAGCACAGAAATCCATCTTGCATTTCAACTGGTAAATATATTTGGAAAAAACCCAGAGGCTTAGAGAACAGCACTGGAGCCCTACCTTTTTCCAGACCAGAAAGTGATGCTGGAGAACTATTTGCCCTAGAGTTTCATGCTCTCAATTTCCACTCCTCCAAATTACAGCTGTTTTCCTTCATGGACAATAACTCACTAGAAGGGGAAGATCTTAAAGGGACAAGAGACAATAGGATAAGGAGGTACTGAAAATTAACTACCTTATCTCTACAATAGCCAGATTACAGTCACCTAGTTTCATGCATCCTGAAATACACAGAAAGAAAGAAAACCAGATTCCTTAAAAAATGGGGAGAAATTTGAGCCTTCCAGAAGTGTAACAGCTGATACCAAGGGGTACTGAGTACAAGTGAGATGAGATCTGACATCTCCAGAACTGTTTCACTTGCGTTTGCGGTCCCTCAATATGAGGCGATTCAAGGTAAGATATGTAAAAAGTGCACTTGTGGGCAATGGTTGTGGTACCAGCTTCTTGATGAACAGCATATGGATTCTGTGTGTTTTAGTGCACAATCATCAATGTGTGTGTGTGTGTGTGTTTGTCAGCTGTACAAACTGCACATGAAGAACTGGAAAATGTACTGAGGTTGTCATATGATCTGCTCTGGGCATTCAGCTGCAATTTGCACCATATTGCTCTGCACTGGAGATAGAAATCCATGAAATGGTTTACTATATCACTGCCAAAAGGTAGCAAACGTTTTGTAACTTCATCAACCAAAATACACTTCTTATGCTTTAAACCAAGGTTCTGACAGTGATAAAACTATTCCACTACCTAACTAAGCAGTAACTGAAAGAATTAAATCACAAAGTGGCCAACAGCAAAGTCTTTGCCAGTGTGCTAGCTCCACAGCTATAGATACAAGGCATAGCTAGAGGAAAACTGTAGTTTTTCTAATTTTCATTCTTCTAAGTAAGGACATCAAAGGTAATGCAAAGTAGAAAGGTAACTTTGCATAGTGGAAATGAGGTATCCATGGATCCTCAGCCAAAGGTCAAGCAACATTTTGTTGCTCAAATTTTACTGCCAGTAGAATAAGGTGCAAGAGGAAATATTTCTCTTGTGTTTACTGGCACTGCCATCAGATCTGTGCATGTGTAGCTGACCAAAGCGCAGCTCTGAATATCTTAAGATCAGCATTTAAGGTATTTATGCACATCATTGATAGTTGTACCTATTAAAGTAACTCAATCAGTGGGCCTAAACTAACTGCATTCTACCTTAATGGGGTGGGGAAGACATTGTGTTGGTACAAGAGGCTTTTACATAGAAATAATGTTAAAGCTTTCCAAATAAAAATATTTTAATCCAAAATGAAATTAAATCTTCCCAGACAAACAAAAAGCCCTTGTCCTAAACTGAAATAGTGACAACAGGAAAAAAACTGACAGACCTTAGTGATTAACTTTGACTGTATTTCTCTTCCTCCTAGATTTTCTAAACCTCACACAGAACCATGCCATTTTTTTTAAAGGATATAAAATACAACTGTTACTTAATATTTGAAGGCATACAAAAGAAAAGAGAGAACAAGGAAATGAAAGGCTAAATCACTAGCTGGATTAAAGGAAGCTATGGTCCCCATGTTGTCCTGAGCACAGACACAGCTTCTCAGTATTTCAGAAAGAAGGAAACCTTCTGACCTTGCACATGAAATAGCTTGGGTATCTAGTCATTACAAAAAGAAGCTTATGATTCTCTCTTTGAACTGAACTGATGTGGAAACTTGGCCTGTCTTGGATGATTTTGAACATGGAAGGTTCCCTTCTGTCCTTTTTGCATCCATTTGAAATCTAATTTATAAAGCAGTACCATTTATCTGCTTGTAAACTTCCTTTTAACTGTCAGACTTGAGTAGCTATTGAGCAAATTGATACACATTTCAAACAACTGCCTGAGTATTTACTCTAGAGACACGACTTCATTCAAATAAGTTATTCCACCTTCATAGGCAAATATTTTTCAATTTATACCATAGAATCATAGAATAGTCCTTTTATAAATGATTTTTAAAGAGAATTTAAATATTCAGCTACTACTCCTCAGTAGACATCAAGACTATAACAAATACTGGCAGAGAAAGGAATGCAAAGTAACACTGTCCTTCAATGAATAGCAGTGCTCTTATTCTGTATCTTTACAGCATTAGCTAATAGCTTGCTAGCTAGTTCCCTCTTTGCGCCATGCACCTGTCTTTTGTCACTTCAGTGACAGCCAGTCTGTTATTTAAGCATACCTTTCCCTCGTATCTGATATAAGCACATGCATATCTGCAAAAAACTAAAGCTGTGCCTTCCTGCTTTTACTTTAGCAAAACTCCTGCATACTTTAGGGTGAGGATTACGTCCCATTTGCTAACTTTCCCAGCGTAAATACCCTCAGCAAAAGGAAGAAACCTGCAAACTTCAATGGGAACATCCTACCCAGAACTGCCTCCAGCCATAGGCAGAGATGATACCTCTCCCAACCTGTGAAATGAGCTGGGAACTGCATGAAGGCTTTGTGGGACCCTTCAGGAGAGCCACATAGGAGCCCGAGACTTCTTCAGAGCTCTTCATACTTTCAGCCAGAGAATTTCATTAGGTCTTAAAGCCAAACTCTTCAAAACAGCTCTACAGAGCAAAATAATTGATCTGATCTTCAACAAAGTCAAGAGCCAAAATCTTCCAGGGAGGCAAGATATTCTTTTTTAAATAAGTATACTTCATTAATTGTTTCAGCTCCATGCTTTTCACCCTTGGTCGGATTCCTCATGTATCAGTAGCTCTCAGTTTTTGGTCACTGACTTATCTGAAAGCACCAGATCATGAAGATGCACTTGACCTTTTTTCACTGTAAAGTTACTTTCAGTTAACTTATGTACTGCTGATAAGTCAGGTCTCATTCATGGAAAAAAATAACTCTAATTTGAAAATAGTTAACTGGAATTAGCTGGCCCATCAGTGGAAATCAGCTCAGGAATCACATAAGCTACAAACACAGCTAGTCTGTATTGCTCTCGTGCTAATTCACAGGGTGGCTTTCCTCATTCAAGCCACATTGACTTGAGAGGCATTAGCTTAAGTATATGCAATTTAAACTAACTCTTTAGTGAGGTCAAGTTCTGTGAAATACTTTTTTTCCATAACCTTATAACCTTTCTGCCAGTCATTCCTTATCAGGAATTCATTTTAAAAGAAAAGCTGTTTCCACCACTCTTAATGCAGTGTTACATGGGCCAAAGAAACAAACCCATCTGCCACGTAATTTAGCATGCTGGACTAGCTAGTCTCACCTAGGACAGAATAGAGTCACAAAAGAGTAATTTTTATTTCACTTCTTGTTTTATGTGCTTTGATCTCCAGGTTTTGTCATTTTTACCAGAAGGGCCTATTATTATGAGTGCTTTTCACTAGCCAATATATATCTTTGGCAGCTAGTCCCCTCAGCCTGACTGAAGCTATCAATCTGCCAGGGAATCACAAAAGTATCATGTACTATGAATATTTTATCGTTTACTTACTCTAATTGCCCATTTCACATCCAAGCACTAAGGTCATGCTAGTCACACCTGTTAGGATATTTTGTCCTCCATGAAACCAAAATACAGGTCAAAAACCAGAATATTCTCACATCTCATAATTCAGTTAAAGAAAGATAAACTGGGAATAAGAAACGGATGAATTGACAAGCTTCTCCAGGCCACAGAGCTATCACTTCTGACACCAGATGTCTTTTCATCCTGCACACATATTTGGCAGGCACTTTGTGAACATACTCTGGGTGCGGAGACACACAGTGCCCATCTCAATCAGTGCAGTGGTTTCTGTGGTGCATGCTGATGTGGCAGGCTGACAATTAATGTCTGCTTTAAAATGGGATGTCCTTAGGTTCAAAGTTAAGCTCCTGTCAAGAGAAACACCAACTATAATAAAAATTTACTTTGGCACCTTCTTTTAGCATTTTCTCATCACCTGATTTGCATACCAGCCTCTGGAGCACTGAACAACCTCAGTACACTATTGAAAATGCAAATGTTAATATCATTATGCACTGGGTTTTCGCGCATTCAAACTATCTGAAGACATACCTGTGCTGTATCGGACACATGATGTACACAGCTGGCAATGTTATGTTCTTTCCTCTTTCTGGTGAGGTTGAGACCCTGCATGTGGGGCTTAGAGCGCAAAATATGTATTGAATATTAATTTATCAGCAAAACTTCTTAAGAAACCTGTACAGAATTCTACTACAGTAGGATATCTCTGCAAATGCAAGCACAAATACAACTTTTTAGGAATATTAGGGATAAGACGGATGATTAGTGATGAGATCATAAAACATCTTGTCTACTGTACCAGGGAAATTAACTCTATTCTGGTCCTTTATATATAGAACCAGAATAAGACATGTGGCTTTGATTCAGTGCTGCTTCTGGGTTTTACTGCCTAAAGACAAGCATGCCTAGGATTATTTCACAGCTCCAACAAGAGATACATGATGTCTGCAGCATGTACTGGTGTGGCAGTGCAGGAGGTGATTAGAGAATCAAATGAACCCATCTTTCAGTGCAGGTTGTTCTGGTATTCCACAGGCTGTGATAAGAGCGGCTGGGTGGAGGCCAGGTTTGGAGGTACAGCAGTGCTCCCAGCACTAAAAGCTGTTGGGAACCCTGTTATGAACTTTTGGAATGTGGCATTCTGGTAAAATAAGGTTATTGTCAGCAGATTCAGAACAGACATTGTAATCTTCTGCCAGAAACAGAAAACAATGACTGTGATAGTACTTGTGTCCAAGAACAGGTGATGCTCCTCTGCCATGCATATTGACATTCAGCAGGAATTCCCAAAAATTAATGTTCACTAATTGTTTCTGTCCAGGTCTAACTACATTTAGCACAGAAAGTGGTTTACCAGATTTGTTAGCATATTACTTCATAAGCTGTCTGTTGCTCATATCCTTACATCTTGCTGTCTCTTGTGATTCACTGCTAAAAATTGGAAAAAGCTGAACTGAATAAAGGAGCCATCACAGTTGGATAAATCCCATGAAGCTGTCAATAGAGAATTAGCCTTAAGTAGGAATGCCATGTATTAAAATGGTATATTACACAACCCAGAAGAACTGTGGATTATGCATTTTCTGGATTTTCTGTAAAGATTTTGCTTTGGCAACACATAGAAATTACAGGTCAGACTGTTCCTCAGCAATGCAGTATCTGTCAAATGCAGCCTTGTAAGACAAATAAATGCACACAAATTCACACACACAGAGCAGCAATTTTCTTTTTGTGATAGGTTTCTTGTTCAAAAACTCTCTCATTATCATCCTAAAAAAACATGCAAAACATATATTGTTCTGAATAATCTATAAATAGCAAGTGATTCTCAATAATCAGTTCCAATGCTCTTCATTTTTTAATTGACACTTACTAGGATGTAATTTCTCATTATTTTTCATATACTTTAGAGAGGGAAACGGGCATCTTGAAAAGTCTTGCTGAATAAAATAAAATATTTTCAGTTTCTTTGTGAATTTTATAAATAATACAGTTGTGATTGCATGTCTTGATTAAGTAGGATGCAAAATAATTGCAGCAAGCACAGAGAATTTGCACGTACAATTTCAGCCAAGAGACTGGGCAAGAAACTTTTTCACTCATCATGAATACTTCTGTCAGTTCTTTACTTTTTCCCATTCATCCAGACATCCTCAGTTTCATTCAGATTCTGATCTCTGGAAGATTCCACAGTATTTTTGTATCATATGTCCACTTCCTTTGCTGGTATTTTTAGTGGTGCTTTATTTCATTAATTTTAATAATTAACACCAGAAACAATAATTTCAGTATGACCACCTTTGACAGCTTGGTAGTGCGTATTTGAAAATCTGGTCTCCTCAAAAGTTATTCTGATGGTGTAGGAAAAATGCAGCAATAAATATCTCAGCACATTCGGATTCTTGATGAAAATAAAGTTGCATATAATGTTTTGCATTTTTTGCTGATTCTTTTGCTGTTGAATGACTTTTGATATGTAATGCAGTAATACACCCGGGAATATTTCTTGGATATGTTAGTTACAGTCAGCTGTTTTAAAATAAAGATGGAATCGGAAAATCCTCTACCTAGTTCCCCTATGAAAAGGATCTTTTTAAGTATACATAAAGAAAAAATGCAGTACTTTTCCTAAATCAATTCGTTACCATGCTTTAGCAGCTGTTGAAATGATTTGAAAAGTTTAGTGCAAACTTGAATTGGTGGTTATTTATACTCAGAATGATCTGTAGAGTACAATTATGTGTCTATCCCATGTCCCCAAGGGCACTGAAATAAATTGATGACTGTTTAGGTACATTTGCCTTAAAGTGATGTGAAAACCCTTGGCCACACCTAGAATGTAGGTCATAATTTTTTTTTCTAGGGAAATCCTTTATATATTTTTTCTTTTCAGGAGGAAAAAAGCCTTTGTATCACAGGACAAAGCTTTGTAGCTTGTTCTTCTTTTCAACAGCCAAATACAACAATGGAAAGCCCAGTGACAGTTCTGCCTCCATGGAGGAAGCTGTGTACCACAGAAGCCTTACATGTCCACATACGCAATATTCTGCTGTGATAAGACCCAACAATAGGAGGGGCCTGTATCAGCCAAAATATGTGATATAAGCTGCTACAGATAGAAACTGTTCAGGTAACTTAATTGCCCAATTCTTGACCTAGAAATACTGGATCTGGACAAGCTGACATGTCTCCAAACAAAACAAAAGAAATGAACACCATTGTAGGCCCTTGACTATCCAGACAAATTAGTAGGCTACCTATGCAAAGTAAGTCACTCATCCAGCACAAGCCTGCATGAAGTCATACTTCTACTATTTTTCCAGTTTTCCTTATTAGCAGTACCTGAAAAATGCCAAACAACTTCACTTCCAGTTAAATCTTTTCAGCAGCAGTAATGCACACATTTTTTTTTCTAGCATAGCACATCTAACCCTAGAGTCTCTGTCCTGGAAAACATTTATGTAAAAATGCTCTGTCATGTGCACCATCAGCTATAGAGTCAGCAGTGGTGGCACTGCTGTGGATACTACCTACTTTCTTCTAAATAAACAAAAACTTCTTCAGTTCTAGGAGCTTGAATTAGAGCTAACAAAAGTGTTGAAGCTGCTACTTTAGTGATAATCTCTGTATTTACTAGGTGAGCTGCAAATATGAGAGCATGCAGGTGTGTGATTTTAACATGTGGCCAATGGGGACATCTGCCTAGTAGCAACATGGATCACTGCATTTTTCTGCTTATTTTATTACAATACTAAGCTTTTATACTACAACACTAAGCTTCTACTCATGGAACGTGTCTGGTGAAAAAAGAGATTTTGCTTTTCAGATATGTGTCATGTTTTTCATATGTGTTTCACACTAAAATACGTCATCATCATCATCATGTTGTTCTTTCACAAACAAAACCAATTGTTATCATTTCAAGTTTCTTTTTTTTAAGTCAACCTCATGGTAAGCCACCATCCTATTCTTGATCTGATTTTGCCCTGAATGGGCAAATGGACCTGAGTGTCAAAAGACCACTTCTGTGCTTATGGCAAGTGGATAGAATTTTTAGACATGAACTGAGCTGTGCCCTGTCTCTAATTCAAAAGCAAGCAATGTACTAACAGCAACAGTAAATAAAGAGTGAGAGGCAGGTGTACAGGTATTGGCATCTAATTGAATCCAGCTAATACAATATAAAGCAGTCTTACATTTTAAAGATTTAAATGGTTACCCTGTACTTAGTATGGACACTTTGCAGGATTCAGTGGAAATAACAATAATAATAAATCAGTAAATAAAGCAGATAAAGTGAGGAAGAGACTAATACATTTGCATGTTTAGTATACAGGCCTTGAGCTGCTGTAAATGGCAATAAATTACTCGCAGAGTCTGACAGTCAGTACTGCACGTCAAGCTAAACATGAGATGGTAGCTATCATTCAGGTTAGACAGCATCTGCTGTGGGCACTGGGCATCTGAAAGGGAACCTGAGGCAGGGTATGTGGGATAATACACTGATGAACATAAAGAACACAAAGGCTGAACCAACCTTGAGTTTCCAGGGCTTGTTGCTTCTTCACTGAACTGGGCAGTGTTCAATGGTATGGAAAGTTAGATGCTCAAGGACAGCTACTCTCACCTCTGATTAAAAAAAATATAGTACTTTCTGCTTCTGACAGCTGATTTCAGACTGAAGGCTATATATTGTCCTCTTGACGCAGTATGTCCTTGAGTAAGATTTGAAACTTGATTTTTGTGTTTGTTTAAGTGGAAGCAGGGGATCACATATACATCTGTCCTCTCCTTCAGCAAAGGAACAGCAAAACCTTCATTAATCAAATACAATGAATGTTAAACACTGACTCTATTAACTCAGGGTAAATAAGCTACAGGATTACATTCATCTTGGAGGTCGAGCCCAAGGGGGCTTGTCAGAGACCACTTCACAAAAGGCTACCCTTCTGCCCTGCTGCACTCCTTCCCCTCTCCAAATAAAGCACAGAAAGAGATGGGCACAAGCCATGTGGTGTCCATACTGTACATCTGCACTGCAGTGCAAGGGTGGCAGCAGTTCCTCAGGACATTTTCAGGCAATTGGACTGGATTGTTTAACACCAAAGTTGCCCATGAGGATGAAAAAAGCCTCTTCATCCGTAAGAAGCTGCAAGGAGAAATTTTTGTTTTCTCTTTTGGTCTGGCCTATGCCAAAAGCACACAAGTAGAGAAGATGCCCAAGACCTCCCTTTGCTGAGGAATCTGCATAGCAGGCTGTGCAGGAGACTTGGAAATCCTCCCCACTGCCACCTGCAGAGCTGGCGGAAGTAAGGGCTGAGCAAGTCAGCAGACCAAAGAACCAGAGTATTAAATCCGTGAGTAATTCATCTGGTTCTGGTGAACTACCTTTGCAATACACTCTTGGAGGTTTGAAGGAGTAGCAGAATTCATCCTTATATGAATAAATAATTTATTCTACACCCATATAATGCATCCATATGTGTTTGCAGAAAAAGAAACACAATACCATAGTAAAAAGCCTTGTAAGTTTTCCAAAACATTAGTACATACTTACTGATATAAACTCCTTTAATACATTTAGAAGCGACCCCTTATGAAATGATCTGCATATTCACAAATGCAATGAGTACATTTCTTACTCTTAATTAACACTGCAGAATTTCTGCACTCTGTTAATTTATCTGCGAAAATTACATTACAGATTTTGCAGCTGATGTGAAGACATTACAGTATAAAACAGTAAAAAAATACCAATTACATAATGAGCCTTGAGAAATCAAGCTCTCACTTGGTACATCATTGGTGGTACATCAGATACTTACATCAGTGGTACCCAAAAGCAGTAATCTGCTCTATAAACATTAGTGATTACACTTAATAACTAGGTCTTAATTCTGCTGAACTGACTATCCAGGATTACATGTCTGCAGATGCCTCCAATGCTTGGAATGATTCATCTATGTCAAACCAGGACAGGCAGCTCCCTACAGCACATATTTGTTTTAGAAACATACCCTGAACCATCCATGCCATAAATCTTCCTTTCTCTTCCTTAGGTTATGCACATTTCTTAATGCTGTATCTTTTGTCCCAGTATATACTGGAATAAATAAATTATTTTCTATTACTCGGATGGAAGTAGGGGGAATCTCTGCCTACATGAACATACTGAGTACCTAGAGCTGCAAGGGCTATCCCTTAGACAATTATACGCACCAGCAAGAGCAGCTCCATGGAGCAAAACATTTGTAACTAGATATCCCATATCTGCCTTATGCCTATTTTGCAGTTTTTCACTTTGGACTAGCCCTGGTCTAACTCCACTGACTGAATGCTTATTTACTACTGGAACATATTATGAACACCTCTCAAAAAAATGAGTATATCAGAGGAAAGCATCTCGAATGTTCTGAGGCAACTCCACACTACAAACCAAAGCACAGTGTACAGGGAGAGTTGGGAGACTTGCATCAGAAGTGCTCTGCTAATTTGAATCAAAGAGCTAATATACTCAGATCCATCTGACTAAATCATGATTATGCTAAAGGATGAAATGCGCTTTCCCCTTTCCCCTGTCTCACTTTCCAGGAAAGTTGGGGACCTACAATGTCTGGAAAATTCAAATGTAACCAACAAAACTTGTCCTACAAAATGGCAATATACCACTTTAATGTGAAACTGCCTCTTCCACAAAACCTAGTGCAAAATGTTACGTGCTTTTGCTGAGTGGCTTTCCCAAACTTGTCCAAACAGACATACAAATCTATACTAATCCAAGATGACAAAAGACAAAGCTTCTAAAAATGTGTGTTCTGCTTAACTGTTCACTTGCGATACATGCTCAGTGGTAAAGAAGATTTTCTCTCTTAGCCATGACTAGGTCACGGGTCAAGGTCAAACAAATCTAGAACAGATCTCTGCATATGCTTTTACCTCCTTACACTAATTACAATCCAGTTTACCCCAGGGCAAAACCTGGAGGGCCTGCTAGAAGAAGCTGCAGATGCCTGGGTCGGTCAAGCAGACATGCTTCACAGTTGCAGTTAGCTTACAGTCAGCACTAAAAAATATTCAATATTCCTTGCTCTTGTTGTTTGTATGTGTGCTTTAACTTAATTTACTAGTTTTTAGATCTAGGAATTATTTTTAGAATGAGAGATTCACAAAACTGACCGCAGCTACAAAATTAAGATCTCTGTGGGAGAACAGGCAAAACTATGAAAAGTCAATGAAAAATGTAAAGTCCCTTTAAGTAAGTAGCATATGGAGACTGCCTTGGAAGAGGTAAAGCAGTTTGTGACCAATTTAATGTGGATTAAGCTGTATAGACTGCAGCTTCTAAATGAGACTGAACAGAAATTTAAAATGTTTTAAGTTACATAAACTGATCACTAAGTACTTCATAGAGTATGGGAATCATCAGTATTCCATGCTCTCATTCACCTTATATCAGTTTTCCCCAGTATAATGTGCTTATTATTCATCTTCTAAGTTGCCTTCAAAGAATATGTGTGTGCAAAACTAAACTATCGCTACACATCAGAATGAAAGGAAACTGATAGATGACAGCAACATCCCAGCTCCTGTTCTGACTAGGAACTAGGAAGACATGGGATATAGCTCCAAGAGACCAGCCTACAAAACACCTAGGAATGAGTATAAGGACCACATTATACTTTACGCTGCAGTACAAATTTCCCCATATCTAGATCTTGTTAATGCTTCCTGTTCTGTAAATAACAAAAAATTGTCTATCTGTCCCTTCTAGAAAGAATAACAACTGTCACTTGACCCTTCTGCTTCACAGGTGTCAGCTATCTTTGTCTTTCAAATTATCTTATTAGACAGTACAATTACTTGAAACTCACAGAAATTGTTCCTAGTCTGTAATAGATGCTATTGTGTCTGTTTCCAACATAAAAATCCCAGCTTTTCTTCAAATTTATCTGTTTGCATTTTGTTGATTGGATGGGAAATGATGACTTTCCTACTTGCTCATCTTGCCTCCCTTGTAATTTGTAAAGACATTTCCCAGTCTCTGTAGCTGCTCCAGCTTTTAGCTGCTTCCTGAGCCTTCGTGTGTTTATGGATTTCTATCTATAGCTACTTGCCAGTAATGTACAAATAAGAGAACTGTAAGACACTGACTGCAAAACTTGAATTAGAAGTAAATTAGGCAAAATTCAGAGGTCAATCTAAGGAACTTCAACATAGGCATATATATATATATAAAATCATAGAATCATAGAATAGTTAGGGTTGGAAAGGACCTTAAGATCATCTAGTTCCAACCCCCTCTTCTTCACTGTCTGCAGTATCCACTTACAATATCCTTCCTTCAGATCCTAGAAAGATCATATGCATAGCTCTCAAGAAGATTTACTATGTGCATGCCTGAAGTTTGGAAAGGCAAAGTTGCAACAGTATGCTGTCTTTGAATTTTGTCTCTGCTGCTGATACTGATAATAAATAGATTTACATAAAGTCTGATGCCTAGGAGCATGAACTGAAGGGGACAAGCCTGTGAAAGATCCTTTTGACACAGCACTATCAGATTTTGACATAAAAACCCCAGTCTGAAGTAAGGCTAATAACACTGCATGTTCCGTCACATTTTCCCAGTAATTGTTGAAGAAAATACTGCCTTTGAGACTCTTCCAAGAAGTAAGAAGACTAATGATATATTTGATCTTAAGTTTATTTCTCTCTTTAGATGTTTCCTTTCTGCCTCCTTTCACACTGATTAATGCTATGTTAGTCAAACTCTCTTTGATTATTGCCGCCTGTGATATTTCTTCTGAGATGAAATTAAACTTTTAAAATGTGCTTTACTATTTTGAAGTATTTTCTTCCTCCCTTTCTCCTTTCCACTTTGTCAGTAAAATTAGGAGCACTTGGGAAATGCTAAAACTTCCTTTAGACATGCCTGCTATGCTCTTTAAAAGCAGTTTTCTATTCCCATTCTAGAAAAGCACAGGGAAGGAAACAAAAAAAGAATGCAGTGTAGCCTCACCACAGTTCAAAGTGGTTATCAGTATGATCTGTAGTGTAGCTTATTCTTCAAGCATTTTTGCTGTTGCTCATTCTGTTTTATAAAATAGATGCGTATGGAAATTAACTTTTTACACTACGTGGCCAATATTTGTAGAAAAACCAGAGAGCCTGTCAGGCCTCAATTCATTGTCCAGTGCCTTGGATTGATATAATCCAGGTCTCAAAACAGATTCTACCGCAACACATAAACATCTATTTCAGAAATACAGCAGTAACTTTCTAAACTTTACCTTCTCTTATTTCATCCCAATAAAGTCCAAAAGAGAATGTCAAATAATAAGAAGAAAACCAAGATGGTAGTGTGTTATCTAGCTAAGATTCTGTCTCTGAATGCAATTTCTCCATAGATTCTCAGTCTTCAAGCTTAGCGTTCGTCTTATTTTAAAAAACTATCTTTTAACGAGAAAGAGCCAAAGCCGTATAGTCATGAAATGGGAGATCCCACTGTGGCAGGTGTTTATAAACAAAAAGACAATTCTTGCACTAAGGGCTTTATAATTGCTACCATTATTCCAATTACTGAGCAGTTAAACTTCACCATGCTGCTGGTTTTAGAGAACTTCTAATTCATC
Source organism: Forpus xanthops (assembly GCA_032466535.1). Taxonomy (NCBI): domain Eukaryota; kingdom Metazoa; phylum Chordata; class Aves; order Psittaciformes; family Psittacidae; genus Forpus; species Forpus xanthops. The sequence continues at coordinate 7,987 of JASSUY010030635.1, read as the reverse complement.
ATTTCTCTTTCTCCTTCTCATCAATCATTTAAAAGTAAAATTTGACCCTTAATCACATGTGGGAAAACAAAGACCTGTACTGAAGTGTCTGAGAATATTGTGCTACCAGAAATTCAGAGACACAGTCAGTAAGGGCTCAGCAGAAAGGAGCAGCAGGCATGATTAGAACTCCCTCTAAAGAGAAGTCCAAGGACACAGTCAAGGGGTGATGGGGAGCTGGAGGAACAGAAGACAACATTTGATCAAAAGAACATGCTAAAGATGGGAAGGGAAACCAAGAAAAGAGGTGATCAAGAATAGGGCTGAAGACAATAAGGATCAGAATCTACATGAACATGAACAAGATCAGAAGACCATGAAGCTACAGAACTGATCTGAGGAGGTGGAAAAGTGAATGATGGTAAAGCAGGTGCAGAATGGTAGATGCTGAGAGGGAACAGAAGCTGATGGAGGTAAGCACAGTCCATCTCAAAGTATTCAAGGATCATGGTGACAACTGGGCTATTCTGAGAAAACGTATGAGATTCCTGAAGTATTAGTAACTAGAAGAGAATGAGGGAGAGTGCAAAAGGACACATGATACAGTAAATCTATGTTGTCTGTATCTCTTGTAGACTTGAGAAGTATAGAGCTGTTCACCATGATCTCCAAAGCAACTGCCATGACATGAAAGAATGGAACAGAGGCTTTTGAACTCCTTAATCTTTTAGAAAAAAAGTCTATCTGGTGAAATGTACTGAGAAGTAATTCACTGAAATCAAGGCAAACCTGAATTCTGAGCTCAACAGAAGCAAAATGAGCTATTGTACCCTATTATCAGTGTCTTTGTTCCAGAGTGTGGTATAGGATTTTAACAGTTCTGCTTCCTAGAAAGAAGTCAGAGCTCTGTTTCCTGAAATAGTGTTTCCTGCTTATAATTTCCACTGTGATAATGCCTCAGTGTTACCTTACTGTAAAAAGGATCGGAAAATAGTATGCTTGTGATTCTTCCAGGAAATAACCCACCTGAAGTAAGTGATGAAGCTCAAAATCTTTTATGCTCACTTTCCCTACCCAAACCCCCAAAGTATTAGCTCCCGTGACAGCTGTCTATAGTAGGATGGCATGTAGCAATGTTGATCTTTTATTAATACTTGATGTTAGTTAAATGTACGCTGGTAAATCAAAGGAGTATAGTAGCACCTATAAATGACAAAATTATTTTAGTGACAAGGACACCAAAACAGAATATGCCACGAACTGGAGATTCACAGTTTTATATGCAGAATTTTGTATGACAAGAAAGCTCTTCATTCTTTTAAGTTAGACTTAGCACTGATTTCACATCTGTTTCAGACCTATCCTTTCAGAATACCTAGAAGATTTATCTGTACTTATAATTAGATTTACATAGCAAACATGTGCTAAAGATTTCTGAAAACGTTTCTTGCATTGACAACCTTAGTGGAAATAATATCCAGGCAGCACACCAGAATTTTACAATGCAGACTTACATAGATTATAGAATTTCTTTTAATGTACTTAACCAAAGTAAAGCTTGACAATACTCCCCTGCCAGAATAAAACTTTATCATATGAAAGCTGCCCACGTAGCTGAATAGATGGAAATCTTTCATAGTAGTTAAATAATATATGCAGCTTCATGCAGAGCAATAAAGTGACTATCATCAGAATTTCATATTCACAATGGGGAAAAAAGAAGTAATGGGCCCCATTTATTCCTGGTAAGATTTTATTATCTACAGTAAGGTTATACCTTGAAGTATAGTTTGGAGGCTTGGGCATGTCAGATTTATGCTGACTTCTGCTTTTCAGACTATCTGGGCTTTGATTTGATAACCCATTGTAATTTCATCTACTCAAAAGGACTGCCTAATAGGTCCTGAGGCCCAATGGTTTGGAAAGTTTAAAGTAACATCAGGAGCTGTCAAGTCAGAGTGATACCTGCATTTGGCTTGGTGTTCACGTTAACACTATGCTCTGTATTAGATCAAGCCAGTTCAGCTTAAGTTTATTCATATGCAACTTTTGCAGAAGTTGAATGGGGAGACTTACCACTGGAAGAGGCTTCCTCTCTGAATAAAATACTCTGAAAGAAATGCACCCTCCTATCTTATTAAGCATCATACACAAAGCAACAAAATCATAATAAGATAAGCCTCAGTGAACTAACTGGTGGGTGTCTACAGAAATTAAGTTAGATATTTCAGTTGATACCTGACAGATGACCAGCCATTCTTGTCTTCCAAAGAAATGGTTAAAAACCTGTGAAAGGGAAAATTGCCCACAGGAAAAGCTTGTATTCCCTTCTATTAAGTAGTGTTCTGTTGTGGTTTGTTTTTTTTTTTATTTCTTTTTTCTTGAGGGGGTGTGTGTGTGTGTGTGTGTCAGGCAAGAATTCTGACAACCTATGCCAAGGATTGTGTCTGTAAGGATCAGGAACACTGTCTGAATTTTCTAATGGGAAAAAAAGGGTGAAGATAAAATTAGGGATCTCTGCATCCCAGCAAGTAGTGAAGGAAAAATAGTCGCAGCATTTTGCATGCACAAACCTGAAGTATATCTGGTTATAAAAGAATAGGGACGTAGTGCAGCCAGGATTTGTGAGCACATTGGCACAGATCCCTTTTTGCATTTTGGCACTAAACAGAGACAATATAAACTGTCATAACAAGCTTTTCTACAGTCTCTGTTATGTTAATTCTTGCATACCCCTTCTGTCTAAACTCTTGCCATCCTGTACTAACCCCATTTCAGTGGCAGATACATGGGATATTTCAGAAGCACACACAGTGGTGAAATAAAGTTTCTTTGGGCAACAGATGTGCTACACAGCTCCCTCTCTGAGTCTGATCACAGCCATAAACGCATTTGAGTGGAGAAGGATGTCTTAGTCCAGTATTTGGCTCCTTTCCATTTCTGATTTAATCTCTGGTATAGCTATTCCTGTAGCTTTATGGTTTATTTTATCTTGCATTAATGAGTAAGCCAGCAACCATAAAAAGGTATATAACAACAATGGAACCAGTAACATAAAACTTATCATCATTTGGCTCCATGAAACTAAGCAAAGCATGATCTGACAGTTATGAAAGAATCACAGTAAACGACAGCAAAGTCTTGTATCATCAACCAAAACACACCTGAATAATTTTAGAACTGTGTTACGTCTTAGCAGGTGAGAAGATATTACACAGATTTATTGGTTCACATTTACCCCTGCTATAACTCAGTTAAAATAAATGGTGAAACAAAAGGAATAACTTTGGTCTATTACGTAGTAAACGGTTTTTATAGCTTCGCTGAGTGAATAAATAATGATAGATTTTGTTGCCTACTAAGGCACTTATTTTCTGCATTGCACATTTGTATTCAGAGCAAATATACTGAATGTGTTTTAAGAGAAACAATCTTAAAGAATTGTACTCTAAGTCATATATCTGATGTGAAAATTAAGCCAACAACAAACATACCCAAAAGGAACACAAACATTTAGTCAGGATCGCAGAAGCAAAAACAAAAAAAACCCAATTCTACCAATGTTTCTAAACTGTGGATCTGATCTCCTGCAGTGTTCTCACGGATTTATTTTGTGGGATTAAAGTGCTAAAGCTTAAAACTTCCGTACATTCACCCTCTTAGCAATTACTGCAGGATAACCAAGGATAGCAGAAACAACATGCAAAAAAACCCCAATGGCTCTCTGGACACTGAAGTTCACAAGTTCAGTGCATTAGTTAAAACTACCCTCAGCCTGTTGGATTTAGCTACATGGTTTAACCAGACCTCAGCAGGATGCTGAGAAGAACAGCATTCTCTTCTGCTTCTCTACCACATATCTCCTGGTCTCTCACAGCACAGTATATGAACACCTGGAAGCAGTAATATCCTTATTGCTGTAGCTTAATCCAGCACAGCCCAACCCTCTGGACTCTAAGCTATCTCAAAACTCTCCCAGAGAAAGAATAAAGATTATGACACATTTATATTGTCTTTTCACACAGTGCATTCTGCTGAATTTTAATGGTCTCAGACATATTAAAAACTTGAGCATCTGAATTTAGAAAGTCTGTGGAGCTTAGACAAGGTGTGAGACGCCCTGAAGCACCCGTTGGGCAGTAACATTTTGCAGAGGTTAGATAGGGAATCTTAGTACAGTTCTGCTTTCTTTACAAAGGAATAAATCTTTTTCCCAAGAAACTAGTGGCAAAATTTTCTTTTACCACAGGCCACTGTGAATTTCCCCCAATCCAACTCTTGACATGCTATCAGAAGCTGTATATTTTTGATTTAAAGCCAAACCCTATATCCAAAGAAAGTAGTGTTGCCCACTGCTTTGCTCCACTATACAGAATCCCACTCCTTGTGGCTCCAAAAGAGTGAGGGGGACAATAAATCAGTCCCTTTCACTTCTACAGGAGGAAATGTACAGACACAGATATGCTATGTTTATTGGCATTGTTTACCACAGGGTGCCCTTACAGTATTTAGTAATCTTGTGGGTTTTATTGCACAAGACAGAGAGAAACTAGCTGTTCAAATATAATTGCCCGAAGTGTTAGCAATTAAGCAGGTAATGAAAATTAACTCAGAGCAATTCTCCTTTGCCTCTGTTAAGAATTCAACACTCTTCTGTTTTCAATCAAAAAAGACGGAGGAACAAACTATATTTTTTTAAAGTAAATTTAACAGCTCATTGCAGCTGATTAACATGAACTTGAGCAATTTTATCACTAGCACTGTATTTTCCTATGTAAAGCCCTTGCCCTCAGATAAACTCAAATACCTCTAAAAGCACTACTTAAAAATACATATTGCACCCTCAGATAACTCAAAATAAGAGGCAAGTAAGGTAAAAGAGGAGTTACTTAAGGAGAGGGAACAAATAATGCAAGAGCAGCCAGTAATTTTTTTCTTTACTACTCTCACATACATACAACCCATTTTCCTGCTGAATGATGTTCTATTTTTTGAGCAGGTAGCCTGCAGGTTAGACACACAGAAATACAATAGGTTGTTATTATTATTTGAATGCACTGCATTCAGAAATGGATGTGCACTCTGGTGTGCTGAAGGCATTACAAACGGAAGTTCTTAAAAAAAAAAAGCTTCTGTCCCAGTAGACCTTCGCAGTCCCATAAAACTACAGAAAGGTCAAATCTTGACAGTAAGTTTAACCCAACTCTTTTCTGGTTTCAAGTCATGGAGGTTGTTTTATATTACACCCTTGGGTTCTCTGAAGCTTCTTTCAGTCACAAAAGCAGTTGGCAATCACATTATAAACTGTTTGGAAAAATTCAAAATGCGAGAGCATAAATTACTTTAGACACTCTCAACCTTTAGAGAGAGAAGCAAAAAGAGGGGAGAGAGAGGTAACATGAATGTGAAATGGGGGACAAATGAAAATGAGTAACATTTTACCTCCAAACTTTTGTCTGGCATCCCAGTAAGAAAGGAAGAACCAGGGCAAATTTCCCAGGAAGTTCAGCCTCCAATAAATCAAATGGTAGCCAAAATAGGGAGGGAAAACATCTTCTTATGGAAAATTTGCCACTTTACCAATAGGTGCAAAATATATGCCCAAGGCAGATTGCATATAAGTCCTTTTTTTCCTGACTCCTGGTGAATGGGAACACAATAAGCATGTCAGTTGATGCAGCTCTCTGTGCAATATGTTCCTGAAAGTTGAATAAGGAACGGCAAAGAAAGTTCTCAAAGGCAACACTAAGATGCACAGGAAGAGACCATGAAGAACAGGACTTTTTTTCCAAGAAAACAAAAAAGTGTCCAAAAGACAGCAACAACAATTACCACCAATCTCAGTCCCCAGGACTATACCGATAGAGTCAAGTTATCTCTCCATTTTTTCAGATGAGTGCCTGAGCATTCAGAGTCTCTATGTTTTCAATACAGCTAAGATCAGGCTATTGAAATTCCACCAGCTTTCACATTCATCCTCAGTAAGACTGACTTTATTAGCCCTACTTTTTATTTAAAAAGTAGTCTCTCTAAGAGGCCCCTCTTGAATCAGGAGTCCCATTTTTGGGAAATCACAAAAATGTTCAGTAACAGATAGCTGTCACTAAGAGAATTTTCCATCCAAATGGGCAGACAAGTGAAAAATAATTGCTCCCACAGGCACAGAGGAATGAAGACTTGACTGCCATTGGAAAAGAGGTTTTGGAAAAACATAGGTCTTACTCATGCTTTTCCTGTTCCAGCTCTATAACCAACAAAGCGTGTCTTTTTCTTTTAAGCAAGCAAGCAAGCAAGCCCATTTTAACTACACTTCCTTCTGGGAAGTGCTCACCTAGAAGTTGCTACCTTATTCCATCCCCCAAGCCAGCTATTTACAGTGAGCAGTATGAAAAAAGGCTATGTTCTCTCCTGTCCTCCCTTTTTATCATTTATCTTATAATATCATTAAGGTACATTTCTGTAAGGAATGTCTAACACATTTTGTATGCCAAACAAAAGTAGTAAAGTGACATATTTTTATTGTAAGCACCAACAGATTTACAAGTGACATTGTCTATCACTAATACAGAAGGAAAGATGCAAGAATGTTGCTCTGTCTTGGTTATTTTTAATACCTGAATGTTGACCATGCTGCCAGATGTAATCCAAATCATCTATGTTTGGGAAACTAGTAATACTTCAAAACAAGCTCCAAACCCAGAAAAGCAAAGCAATCCAACAGCTGTGATAGTGGACCAGAGTCCTCCTGTGGTGCTGGATGTGGCTAGAACAGCAGTTCATTACTTGGCTTTTTTTGCATCATGTGGAGAAAGCCTTCAGAAGACAATCACAAATGAAGTATGAAATTTTTAACAACTGTAAAACATAACCTAAAGACATGGCACAACAGTATGTTGCTAAACCATTCAGAATGCTTGATTACATGTAAACAGCAAACATGAGATTAGTAACCTACTCTTGGATTAGTTACAGAGATAAAAGATTCAGGAGTTCAAAAAAGAGACCCAAAAAGCAGGTTGGTGGTGACATGGCACACTGAAATCAGGCCAAGGACTTCAACTTTGGCCCAGCTGGCTGGCAGAAACAGGCACCTTCTCTTAAAGTGTGGTGGTAGTATCAAGTCCTCTGGATCCAAACAGTAAAGGAAGAGTAGACACACAGAATAGATGATTGGATAGTAATTTGCAAGTGTCTAATGAGTGCCACTCATGCTGTTAGAAAGCCACTTTGTGATTTAGGTGAAACACCTAAAGCAGCCGCTTGCTGCTTTAGGTGCTTCACGTAACAGAATGCTGGCTGAGTTAAGAGAAGCAGCAAATTATTTAGCCAGCAGTAAGAAAAGGTGGAAAGTCAAGGAAAGGGCAAGACAACTACTTTACTGAGAATAGAAAGCGTTTAGGCAGGGGACTTCGGGATTATGCTATGTTGTCTTTTTGTAGGATTACTGGTAACTCCTTGTGTCACCAGCTTTCCTAACAGCAATAGGACAGTATCTCACCAATATTTGCAGTTACAGCACAGGCCAGGCTTGGTTATATGCTAACAATCAGTACCAATCTATACAGATGTCATGCTCTTAATTGCTTCAGCAATCAGCTAATAATTTGTCAGATGGGACTCCAGGAGTGAGGTCAGACTGGCAATAAAGATACTCAAACCAAACAGCTGCCAAATGTGTAAGGTTTTGTTTTCTATCTCCTGTGTGGCTCCTCCCATCTATTATCCCTCACATAGCTCTGTGACCCTTCTCTTTCCTTGTATTAGGTCTAGCTGTCTTCTCTTTGTTGGGTTAGCTTCCTAACAGGTTATGGAAATGAAACATTTCAAGGGAAGGCTGGACAGGCAGCAGGGCTGGCCTAAGGTACTGTCGTGGTTTGAGGCTTTCAAACCCATGCAGCCGCTCTCTCACTCACTCCCCTCTCTTTCCTCCTCAGTCCCGGGGAAATGGGAAGGAGAATCAAAAGAATGCAACTCCCACAGGTTGAGATAAGAACAGTTTACTAACTAC
>JASSUY010030634.1:72955-116446 GCA_032466535.1 Forpus xanthops | reverse complement strand
GAAGGCAAAGTTCACACTGAACAACAATCCCTCTTACTATTCCACAGGCTTGTCTCCCCCATTAAGTCAAAGATTTGGGGCTTCTGAGGTGAACTATCTTCTGTCTTTAATTAACTCCTACATGCCGTACCCCAATTTCTGAAACACAAGCCTCCCTCCCACCCCTGCTTTTCAGTTTTGCCCCATTTTTTGTATTATTTTTAAAACTGTGTCCTTCACTTTCCTATGAAAGGAACAACTGCTAAAAAATCCATTAACATGGTTTGGCTGGAGTCCAAAATTTCAGCTACCAAGAATGTTAAATCCTCCATCTGTTTGCTAGTTAGATAATGTTACCTTTGAGCTTTCCTTTGGCTGCTAAAGACACTTTATCTGCCTTAAATGTTGCAGAAAATTACACTTCAGGTCAAAGCCTGTGTGCCATTAAATAAGGGAGGGGGGAAGGGAAAGGTTCTTGCTATAAATTTCCACTTTTAGTTCCTCCTAGCTCTTGGTATGCTCAGACACAGAGAAGTCCCGAGCTGAGCATAATCATATTAATGACCTGGATAATTGATGGTGAATGATGGATATGTTGAGCTCGACTCTAATCCACTCTTAAACATTTGCTTGACTCTTTAAAAATCAAGGGAATACCCCGAAGGGAAGGAAGTTCTTTCACACAGGAGAAGCTAAGCAGCTATGGTGTGCTCAAGTGCACATTTGGCTAAGACATTACTTTGTGCCTCAGCTGGGGATGCAGACTGGGCAGAGACACCCAACTCACTCGTTAGTGCCAAGACCTGGCTCTAACATCCATCAGACACCTCCAGGGAGAGGTGACTCAATTGCTTTCATCAACACGATCCCAGAGAGGACAGGACAGGAGATGACCTTGCATAGTCTGTGCCATTTGTTTGCTTTCTCCTCATTAACAAAGACAGTTGGCCACCTCCCCCTCAAGGAATGTGTAGGACATGGAGCTCACACTGTTGACATCCATGGGAGTTTTCCTTATAGCTTCAACCACAACTTCTTCACACGTGGGATTTCAGAGAATGCTGTTTGCTCTCAAATCACATCACAACTTCCTATTTGCCCATGGTGCAGCAGGTGCCTTCCAGATGAGCACTGGAGATGAAAACCTACAGCCACTTGAGCTGTTTCCTGCACTCCTTGAGGAGGGAGCAGCCCCTGCTGAGAAAAACTAACAAGGAACCACTAAGCACAACTGCACAGGACACTGACAGCTACCTATCAAGAAGGATTAAAACAATGCCCCAGACCACAGAAATTCTGGCACTGCATTTAGCAGAGCAGACTCACATCTGCCTCTACTTAGGTCTAGTGTATATTCTCCAGGAGTGGGTAGCTGGAAAGGATTGGTCAGAAATGGCAACAAACAACTGGCCAGAACAGAAAAACCTGACATGGGACTGGTCAAGATCAGAGGCAACTTGTTTTAGGTCAGCACACCAATCCCTGTATCACACCATCAGGACTGCAGTGCAAGGTTTTGCCAGCTGACCTTGTCTGGGAGAGGGACAAGCATCCTCCTGGGCAGTTAGAGACATGGGGATGGGGCTCTGAGTCTGAAACAAGAGGCACAGACCAGCCTGCTCACACTCTTGCTGCAGCTGGGAGGAAGGTTTCATTCCAGCCCTGTTATGATAGTTTCCCATCATCCAGCCAAGTTTCCTTAGCAGCAGCTGAGGGACTTAATTTTTAAGGCTAGAAAGAGATTTCTAGGCACAGAGCCCCATCTGCAGCAAAGTCAAACTGAACTTGACAGCTGCTGTGGGAGGTCAAGAGTAAAATGACTACAGAATCGATGGAGTTGTCACTCCATCTTCCCCACCAAAAGATGAGCTGGTGAGGAAGAAGACTGAATAGAGAGCTTTGGCTGGAACTCAGAGGAAAAAAGGAGAGTTTATGACCTTTGGAAGAAGGGGTAGGCAACTCAGGAGGACTACAAGGATGCTGTGAGATTATGCAGGGAGAAAATCAGACAGGCCAAAGCCCAACTAGAAATTAATCTGGCTTCTGCCATAAATGGACAATTAAAAGTGTTTCTACAGATACATTAGCAACAAAAGGAGAGCAAAGGAGAATCCCCATCTTTTATTGGATGTGGAAGGAAACAGAGTGACAAACGAGGAGGGAAAGGCTGAAGTACTTAATGCCTTCTTTGCCTCAGTCATTAACAGTAAGAATAGCTTTCTGCAGGTACCAAGCTCACAGCTAGATAAAAAGGGACAGGGAGCAGAATAAAGCCCTCATCATTTAAGGGAAAATGAGCAGCTATCTGCTGCACCACTTAATGGTCTGGATGGGATCCACCCAAAGGTACTGAGAGAGCTGGTGGAAGTGCTCACTGAGCCACTATCTATCATCTATTGGAAGTCCTGGCTAACTGGGAAAGTCCCAATTGACTGGAGGTTAGCAAACGTGACACCCATCTACAGAAAGAGCTGAAAGGAGGGTCCAGGGAGTGACAGGCCTGTCAGTCTGACTGCAGTGCTGTGGAAGGTTATGGAGCAGATCTTCTTGAGTGCCATCATGCAGCACATATAGGACAACCAGGTGATCAGGCCCAGTAAGCATGGGTTTATGAAGGGCGGGTTCTCCTTGATTAACCTGATCTACAACAAGATGATTTGTGCAGTAGAGGAAGGAAACACTGTATTTCCCACAGCATTATCCTGAAGAAACTGGCTGCCCATAGATTGGATGGGTGTACCCTTTGCTGGGACAAAAAAACGCCTGGATGGCCAAGCCCAGACAGTGGTGGTGAATGGGGTTAAATCCAGTTGGTCACAAGTGGTGTTCCGCAGGGCTCTGGATTGAGTTCTATTTCAGTATCTTTATCAATGATCTGGATGAGGGGATTGAGTGCACCCTCAGTAAGTTTGCAGGTGACACCAAGTTGAGCAGGAGTATTGATCTGGTGGAAGTAAATGGCTGGACTCAATTTTAAAGGTCTTTTCCAACCTAAACAATTCTGTGATTCACTAAGGAATAGAGAAAGTGCCAATATAAGCATGAAAAGCACAGAGGTCGGAAAACTGGAGGGACAAAAAGGTCATCTTTCAGCTCAAAGTCACAGGTCCAAATCAGCAACAAGAATTCATTAGCTGTAGCAGTAGCTTGTGACTACCTTGGGGAGAAGTCCATGAATAATTTCTAAAAGGAGAAATACCTGCAGAAGAACAGTTGTGCAAGGAAGATAGGTGCCCTCTCTGCCTGATTCCAGGGTAGACAAAGAATCTCAATTATCAATCCACTTCAGTATATCAAATGCATAAAAAGAAAAGGAAAGAGAACATATGCCTTGATTGTGCAAATCTTTTCCTTAATAACAGATCCACATCATGTAAATGACCGTGATGGGTCCTACTCATTCCGCAGAGAAACCAAGCACAGTTGCTACCATTGACCTAGGAAGTGTGAATGAACCGTTTGTTTGGAGAGAGATGAAAGGAAGCGTGCAAATGAAGCTTGTCTCCATCACCACGACAGATTTACTTCTTCAAGTGGCCTCAAGTAGCCTTGGCAAGGAAATCTGGAATGTTGTAACATTCATAAATATTTGACTGTTCTGTCTTACCTTGAAAACAGGCAGAAACCCTATCCTAAAGAAAGCACTCCCAGATTGAACAGTCATTTTGTTAAACAGGCCATGACCTGAGGAACTAGGTATTGGTGACATTTAATCTGTATCTATATCTATGCACATGTACAAACACATACGATAAAATGCAGTGGTTGTCCCAAAGAAAGCTTGGGAAGTATTCAAAAACAAAGTTAAATCTAAGCTTCATTGATTAGATTCACAAATGAAGCTTTGTAAGGTTTAGAAGCGAATCAGAAATATTTTAACATGTCAGAGGAGGCAAATCATTATTTCTTCTTTCTTTTAGTTACCCCCAGAAAGCTAACATGTATTTTCATTAGAGCACAATGTCTGGTGTCTTATGTGTCTGCTATCCCATCTAATACCAAACAGTTATGGCAAACTCCCGCCTTTCATTCAGACTTTCCACCTAGCAGCCAGAGTTGAATTTGAGAAGAAACAAACAAGAAGTGCTTGTGGAGAGGAACAGTGAACAGGTATTTTAATATGCACCATGTAACGGGATCTACAACATAAAATTTGCACCACTGTGCAGACCCAACACAAAAACCTTTGTGCTTCTGTTGAGATGGAGTAATTCTGCACCTGTGGTGCTGCTGGCAGCTACAGAAAAGGAGAACAGAAAAAAATGAACAGAAGAAAATCAAAGAGTTTTCTTCTTTAGGGTACTGAAGCATCTGAACACACCAAATAGGAAACTCCCTGCTTTTGGTGGGTATGAACTGCATTTAAAACTGTCACAGTTTAGCTGTTTAGCTAACAAAAGATGCTTATTCTTTATCAGAAAAAAAGAGGTAATTTGGATCCACAGGAGATTTCCCCTACCAGCTGGTTTTAAATGCTGTGGTATACTCCTCTGGGTGTAATTAGATTGCTATAACCTAAACAACCCTTCCAGTCCCATAATTTTAATGTCCTCCTAGGTGGTAAACAGCATTAAGGACTCATTCGTGTAGCCTCTAGGTCAAGAAATACGTATGATTATGTGTATATCTTAAATGCTTTTCCTTGTGACCACAGAATCAGCAGTGATCAGTTTACTGAAATGACTTGTAAAACCTGGCACGCTCCAGCTTAAGTCTTTCAAAACAGTGTTAGCACAGCATCCACATCTTACTTTGCCTGGTAGGGCACCAAGTTCAAAGGAGTTGAACTAGTTTAGCCTTCATGTCAAGCAGTAAGAATAATAAAGAGGAATGACAAAAAAAGAAAATCATTTGCTGTATCTTAATTACTTCTTTTATGAGGAAATGCATGGTGCAATGAGTATCTAGATATATGTGCATAGATACCGATTATTCTTCACAAACTATTCAGCAAATCAAATTAAAGGAAGATAAAATACTGGCTTGGTTTCTCCAGGAAAAAAAAGTTTTAAAATGTATTTGTAAAATTATTTTGGATCAGCCAATTGTTCCATGAAAAATTTTGTTCTTGGTATTCATCTTGTAATATATCCAGAATTTTTCTGTTGAAAAATAATAAAATCAAGGTGCCTCACTTTGAATAAGTCATAAATCTTTGGATCTCCTGAGATATAGAAAACACTGGAGAAGTGATGTATTTCCACTATTTATTTGTCATCCTTGACCTAAGTTACTATGTAGTTTCCATTGCATCAAAACAAGGTTTTTAGGCAAAAGAACTAGTTCTACGTTTAGCATAATTAGACTGCTTGAATAGCACTGGTTACTTTCAGGAATTATCTCCAGAATAAAGCGAAAACATAAGTTACTTAAAATACAGACACTGAGTATCAAGAAAAGAAAAAAATATGAGCACCGTAAATCTGCAACTGATGGGAATAATTTAAAGACACTATGCAATAAAAAAACCCAACGCGTTAAAAATTGGACAGGCACACTATTACATTAGGAACTTCAAAAGCCTCCCCTGAAAATGTCAGGATTACATTTTGCTGTTCTGCAGAAAGGCTTTGTTACTGCTTTCCACTTGAGAGCAAAGCAGCAAAGCTTCTCGTACGCTTTTGAAAAGGAGCAAATTTGCAAAGGAGCAATAAGCAGGAAATAACTCTTTCCTCATGGAGGTTTTCCGTTTTAGGTGCGAGATAATTCAAAAGATCACAATATATGAATGTGGGAAAACACACATTCTGCAACTGGTTTTGCACGTATATATCATCTACACAGACAATTTATAAATGAGTGTAGACATATACATGCACATACATATTTTATATACATGTATGTACATCCACAGTTTATAGAAAAGGTCAAGCAATGTGAAGGCTGTGCCTCTGAATTTTAACAGCTATTTTTCAGATATTTTCCTTCATCTCTTTCAATTGTGCTGACATTTCAGCAACCAACTGTTCTTTTCTGCTACTTCTGAGATACGCAGGCATCAAAGGCAGACAGAGGGGACTGAAGAAGAGAGCAGAAAAGCTCCAGCTGAAGATTGCAGAATACTACACAGATTCTTCCATCTAGGCAGCAAAACCTTTTGAAAATTGGCTGTACTTCAGGTGGAAAAGGCCCTCCAGATTAGCAGATCAATTTTTTTTACCACCAAACACATGGCTTCATATAATATTTTCCCTAATTAAGCTGATATCCACCTGGTTTTGCCTAAAGCTTCTCCCAATGGCATCTGTTCTTACTGCTAAGCCAACTAATGCTGAAGGAGCATCCAGTCCGTTTTCCATTCCTGGCCAATCTACATCCTTTGTTTCTTCTGTTAACACTGGCTTTGAGCTAAATATGTTCTCCTGCCTTCAGCAGCCTCCTTTTTGTAGCAAACATATTCTCTGTCTCTCATCTCTGCTTGGGGAGAACTTTAACATTAGTCATCTTTTACATATTCGGTTTGGTATTGAGTCAGAAGATGCCCATGGACTAAGCACCTGAATCCTTCACAAACACAGGACTGTGCTCCCACTCACACTGCATACACTGCAGGGTTACATAGATGGAGTGTATCTTTTCCATGAAGCTGCAAAGGCTATTTAGAGGAACAGTGACATGGCAAAGATGCTTTCCCACCAAGAAAAAATTAAGCAATAAAAAAATGTGAAACAACCATAACAGTGCCCAACCATTAAACTGAGGAAAAATGGCAAGAGGTCTAAATAAGGAACACAGGGTAAACTAGGATGCTGAAAATGCTCCAATTTAGCAATATAAATTAGAAATGTAGAAATGTCAGTGCCTGAAGGTGGAAACCATACTGTGATATTGCTTTTTACTAACAGTAGTCTGATCTTTAGTGAAAACTTAAAGTAATTTACTTTCAGTCATATTTCAGATGAAGACTGAGGTTCGATCTTCCACATTTCTAACCTCAGCCTCATTAATAAAACTAATCTGCTTGGAGATGCTGAGATGACATAATCTGTCCTCTTTCCACTGTTCTAACTCAGTTAGCTCCAGCACAGAGTGGAGATGATGAATGATATCTGAACTGTTGTTTCTTATTAGCTATGGGGAACACAAAATTTATGAATAACGCTATTGATGGGACATACGGTGAATTTCACATGGGATTAAAGAAAGTTGGGTCATTAACTAGATTGAAAGACAGGGAAAACCAAAATGATTAATCAATAGAAGACAAAAAGGAAATTATACTTAGCCCAGGAAACATGTATGTATCCTGAAGGCGTATGTTCTCTCGCTTAAGTAATATTGCTAACCACTCACAATTTAATTGCACACGAGAGATTATGCAAAAAATTAGGTACAGACTCAGAAATAAATATCGAATCTGCATCTGAGAAAAGGAAATGCATTTAAGTTAAACTTCTTGATATTGCAAATCCTCTCGTTTTCTCTCCAATGCCACCTATGGAATTATAAAGGTTGGACAAGCCAACAAACTGTATTCAAGATACAGAGGAAATCAAAAAAACAAATTCAGTTTTAGGTCAGTTTTTCTATCAGCCCAATTGGCTTTGGCTGAACGAGCTATTTTGGAATAAATCCTTGAAGAAGAACAGGGATATGGGATAGATGACTCACTGAGCAAAGAAGATCCTTTGGGAAGAAGTAAGAACATCTGTGGTGGTCCATATGACATTAGAGAAAATAGTCATGTCAAAAAATTACCCTTTCCTTTCTGAGATTATTCAGTATTAGCTGGTAAAACTGCATCAGTTTACAGTAGTAAGCCAAAGGAGATTAACTTTATGCTTATAGAACTAAAACTATGCAATACTAATAGAAAACCCCTCAAAAGAGTTTGAACACCGATTGTACCAAAAGATTTCAAAAAGCAGCTGTAAAAATGGAGAATCATCTGCGATGGGAGCTTTTTCTAGCAAAAAATTTATATGGATTGGTAACAAGCCCAACACCACTCAACATTTTCATCCATGATTTGGAACTTCTCAAAACACTGCCAATAAAATCCACACGCACGAGACAGACTGTCAGTGTGGGGAATTAGGAAGGCACAGAGCCATCTGAACAGATTTGCCTCTTGAATCAAGGCAGGCATGAGCACAGCCAATGCCCCAAGGGAACTTCGCAGACATAGGATACTGGCTAGAGATCTTGGATGTTGAGCCTGGATGGTCCTCATTTACCAGAGAGCCCAGTTATTGGCACACTGCTCTCTTGGGCTGGATATCCAAGATACCTAGTTTGGCATCCAAATGCAATGAGATTAAATTGTGACCATCAGACATAGTTCCAATGACTAAAAAGCATTGTTAGGAAAGCGCAACTCAAGAAAACTAGTTTGGGCAGCTTGCTCCAGCATGGATTTTCAGATGTCTAAGCGCAGTTCAGAATACACACTTCAGCTTTTCTCTCATTAGGGCACTAATAGGATTCTCCTTCCTCTTTCTGGCTGCATATCTTCAGGTAACATGCACAGCCTTAACATCTTTAAGACTCTTATTACCTCTGTGAAATTAGTCAAGGGTTAACAGGGAGGGGGAAGGAGGGGAGCAAGCAGACTCATAAATCCATCTTCAGTATGCCAACATAAGCCCTGTTTTCTTAAGAAACCACAAATAGAAAGAAGATCAACAGAATAATTCAAGGACCAGGAAACAGGCCTCACAGTAGGAGATTTAAGTAGCTTGGTAATTTTCACATGAGACGGAAGGGTACAGACTGCATGTTATACACCTCTGCTAGGAAAACTCGTGAACATGGGAAGACTCATCAGTTTTGCAGAGGAAGACATGAGGCACATTCAAAAGAAAAAGAAGGCACTTTACCTACTTATTTATTTTGCCAGTTGCAAGTAAAAACCACTGAAAGTTTCTCAAAGGGAAGAGACGCATCCCTCCATGTCCTAAAAATTACTCCGGATGCCATGAAGCTACATTTTAATGGATTCCACATTACTGACTATATGCAAGCCAATAATAAGGGACAGTGCCCCATCTGGTTCTGGTATGTTTTGTGGCATCTGTAAGCCTTAGGGCCACACTTGCTTGCATGGGGGACTCTCACTGACTTGACAGTTCTCCTTGTTGCAGGCTTGGAGAGAGGAGGTGGCATGTATGTTCAAACAGCAAAGACAGTACAAGCTCCACAACTGTTCTCAGAACAGGGCAGTTCTGAAAGTTGGATTTTCTATGGACCTGAAGGTATTCAGCACCCTCCAAGATTTGGTCTTTGACCCTTTGCTAAGTCTTTCTATCCTCCCCACTTCACCCTCAAGCCAGTGAAGGATGGAAGCTTGGGGATGGAAGACGGCTGGAAAACAGCCTCATTCCCATACACAAAGCTTTGTTAGTAGTGTTCCTATAGATATCATAAGCTTTATCTCCATTGTTTCAGTGGGAGGAAGATAAGGTCTACATCATTTTCCCAGGGTACCACCGCAGAAACACTACTCTGCTAAAGAATGGTTTTGATTTGTCACAGAAAAGGCCTCACAAACTGACAGCTTTCATCTGATTTTTGCTGGGCAGTGGGGGAAGGAACATATTTTCTCCTCCAAAAGCATTCAGTAAATTTGTACTGCGGTCAGCTAATTTTATTACTTCTCATAAATGTCTGTTCCTGTAATGCTCTCAAGGTATTTTCATAATTCTACCTTGGGAATTACAAATCAACTTTCTCTTTGATAAAGTAACCTGCAGTATTTTATTTTATTTTTTATGTTATGAACAGCTGAAAATGTATGACATCCCATAAAATGTCTGGGTTAGGCCTTTGAATATTGCTTCTTTTAAGAAGCCTTTTAGCATTGAAGCAGAGAAATACAATCCAAGGATTGGAGTCTATTAGGCAAAAAGACAGGGAAGGAAATCCTTAAAGCCAATGTCTAGAGTGTCTTTAAAGCTGCTTTTCTTTATTCCAAAGGGATCTAACTTCCATTTAATTAAATTTTTGTTTAAGAAAAAGGAACCTGGATTATTTTATTTATTTATACATTTTTGCAGAACTTTGAGATGAAGTATTATTAGGGAGGGCAGAGGTGCTCCCCAAAGACACTGCATAGTTAAGTAGTGAAGTATTTTACAAGAACGCCTAAAAATTGGCTTTATGGCCTCAGAGGTAGAGCCACAGCTCCCCTCACATAGCAACAACAGCATACAGAGAAAAGAGTCCTCTGCACTTAAACAAGCCATGTTCATTTGGTCACCTCTCCAAATCACAGGCTAGGGAGCATCGCCTTAAGTACTTGGCCGGTTTTCTATCATGCAATCATTATGGGAATTTTAAAAGGCTAATTTTGATATTTTATTATAGTTTTTGATCAATTTATACCAAATCTTGAGTTAAGGCAGTAACACATCTGTTTGCAAACAGCAGAGGCTGCGGTACAGAGATAGCCAGTAATTCTTTTATTACGTTTAGGGGTATAAATGATACAAATGACACTCAGAGGATTTTGTATTTGAAGACAAGCAAGCCATTTTCCCCCGCAGCCACTTTAGTCCAGGATCTACACAGTATCTCTGTGCTTAGAGAAACACTAGGAAGAATACGTACGACACAGCTGAGCATTTCTCAGCTTATCCTTCCACTCTCTCTGCTTCAGGGAATTGCTGAACCAGAGGTTACACCTCAATCATAACTTTAACGAGCCACTGGTGAACTCATCTTCTACAAATATGTCAAAACTTTCTGTGTATCCATTAAAAGAGATAAATTAATAGAAAACCTTTCCTGCCTTGACACAGCTATCCCAAAGCAGTGATGGCCTGCAACCACATGTCCTCCTCTTTTGCTGAGGTTTGCATTATCAGCATAGGAGGTAAAACTTCAAGCTCCCTTAAAAGACTATTCTTTTTGAAGTACAGACGTTTCATAGTATCAGATCTAGCAATGGGTCCCCCATTTTGTCACCTATATTTGAGGGGATGGTGGTCTGATGTAATTAGTTGGTTTCCATCTGCACAGACCCACCTCTCTAACCAAAGTCCAAGGATGCGGCAACAATCATGACTCCTTGCCCATCCCTTATGAATATACTACAGTTTATTAAATATAAATATCTCAATATTAGCATTTCTGGTGCAGGACCTACATTATTTAAGGGCTCACAACTTCGTAACAATAATTACCTTTAAAAATGCCATAGATCCACCTAAGCCTCCTAAGACTGGAGTGCAGAACGGAATGATGTCTCTGCTATTGAATCTAGCTGCAACGGATCTGCACACTTAACAGCTGGGCCGAATGGCCATAGCCTTTAGTACATGTCCAGAGCAAGTGTCAAAACCACACCTTGAGGTTTACAACAAGACACTGTAACCACTCATCCATCTTATCTTGGAAATCATTGCCAACACACTTAAATAATTTCAAGCCGCATAAGATACCTCAAGCCTCCACCTATCACATGAATCAGTGGAGCAGAAAGGCTTTGTAATCACACGAGTCTGCTAGGTTAGAGCGTGCCATGCTTCCCACAACACATACCATGCCAAGCATAACCCTCGTGTTTCAGTAGAGTCAGTGGGGTTCCTCACACACTGAGTTAGGTACAGCAGGATTTTCTGAATCAAATCCTCATCAATTAATGTTACAATCAGACAGCACAAAAGACAGGCAAATACCAACTTGTAGAGTTTTGGTTTTTTTTTTTAATCCTTTTTCATCTTCAATTCCAAGCAGTGCTTTGAGAATTATTGCCGATTACTGTGCTTTTGCTGAAGACATAAATATTGCATGAAACTTCTGATGCACCTTTCTAAATACAGCTATCCCCTGGGAAGACAATGTTACAAGATGAGATATGCAGTGCCTGCACCGCTTGTGCTTGCCAAATTCAGACACCTGGAGGTGTCACTTTAGTGCTGCATGCAGGGGTGAGGGAGCCTGTGAGTTGGTGCTTCCAGCCCTCAGCGAGGACAAGTCCAACTGCAGGGCTGTTTTTCAGTGTGACTTCCCATGGAAATGAAGCTTCCGCGATTGTGTTTTATCTTGGTTCTTGTTACAAGTGATTTGGTTACTTCAGCAGTTTAAAAGCAGAGCTGAAGTCTCAGTAACATTAAATACTGACAGTTTTCAACCAAACAGGCAGATGGATAAGAGAAAACACGACTGATCTGTTCTTCCTGCAGCCAATGAGACAACCTAACTGATCTTAGGCATCTGAGAAATCACTAGAGCTGCAAACAGATCTCCATTAACTGCTCTCTTCACAGTAAGATTGTAGCTTACAGATTACATTTGAAATCACACTCAGAAATGTTGCCAAATGCTGATTTACTTAACCTGAAGTCCCTGGCCACATTTCTCCTGCTTCCTGCACCAGACCCCTGTACAGTGTATAAAAAGATAGCTGCAAGACAATGCTGAAACTGCTGACACATTCCTTGAGGATATACAAAATAGCGACTTCCAATTCGCTTGGGAATAGCTGCATTGACCTTATTAGAAGAAAAAAAATGCTCATTGGTGAAATGTTGAAACCAGACACTGCCATTAAGCAAATCTTTGACCAGGAGATGATCAGAAATTTTCTGAAAGCAAAAATTTTGCCACATTCCAAGAATTTCCTTAGCACAGAAGGGTTATAAAACAAAGTTGGCTACCTCGAGGGCAAACTAGATAGGACTGATGTGGGATAAAGGATAATTCCATGCTCATGGAATTAGGCTATTAATTTGGAACAGAGATCCATGATAGAGCTGAGAGTTACAAACTGCTGCAGGTGATTTCTCACTTTGGATAGCCCTGAAAGGTTGCAAAGGGTAGCACTACTCATCTCATTCACACCACCTACTACAGGTCCAAGTCAGACAGCTCGACTCCCTCCAATGGAGGAGGGAGGCTTCTCTGAAGGCAACTCAGAGCATCTAAAGTCATCCAGACATTTCTAATAAAGCAGCCTATGCCTCCTCCTTAGCCTTTGGACCAAAAGGGCAAATTAAGGATACACATACATTGCATTTTGAGAAGAGGCAGGGGAATGCTTTCAACACCCGTTTGGAGACTTCCTATCAGAGGATGCAGACACACGCCTGCGTATGCCAGGCAGGTTAACAGAGCAGTTAACATGACATCAGGTACTCAGCACCAAGACACATGGTCAGGGAGGCCTCAGTGTAGATGAGAAGCTTATGGAGTAGAGAAGCCAACATGCTCTCCAATGCTCTCAAGCTTGCTTTTTAAGAGCGATGCAGACATATCCTATAAATCTCAGTTAACCCTATAAGCCTAGGGAGTCAGAGTCCCAGACTCAGCTCAGGACTAAGAAGGGCTTTGCAGCATTAACTCATTCTAAACAATCAAACCTGTTTCTTGAAGCATTTGTGCAGATTTATGAGGCTCTGGTGAGTGGGAGCCTGAAATAGACACCGTGCTCTTCTCTTCAGTGCAAAAATGATTTATGCTGCCAGGCAGCTCCTCGGCACAAAGCCAGAACAGATCTCTCAGATGTGACTAACAAATGGTGTAAAACTGAGTAAACCAACAGCAGTGTGAGCATCGATTCTCCAAGCATTTGGGCCCCAATGGAGAACAACAGGTGCATAACAATTACAAGCAAGAAAAACGAGAGGTATGTACAGAGACAAACTTCACAAAGCCGCATTCATTCCTATAAATCTCTGACAACTACAATACCACGAGAAAAAAAGGAAAGAAAAAGGGGGGAAAAAGGGAGGGAATAGAAAAAAGGGAGATATGTGTGCGGAAAAAATGCCACAGCACATCGAACAACAGAGCAACAGAATTGGAAGCAGCCATGTTAATCCCTCGTGGACCATCTCACCATAATGATTATTTATTCCTTACAAATGGGAATTCTAATCTGCTGATTTTGTGGTTGCATTTTTGTGGCTTAACATTCCACATGTCACAAGAAACATCGGCCTCCCCACCCTGACTAAATCCTCCCCTGGTTAAATTGATCACATGTGTGGAACACAAACTGAATGGCCGCATGCAAATATCTCCTCTCTGATGGGCTGAATTCTTCTTATCCTTAAAATAAAAGGGAGCTGGATAATCACATTTTCACTTCTACAATGTGAATTTCTTTGTAAAGTGCCACTGGAATCATTTTCCCCACCACAAAACACCCAACCAAACAATAACAACAAAAAAAGATGAAAAAACCCCAAAACAAAACAAATAAAAAAAACCATAAAAAACCCACAAAACACAGAAACCCCAAAGAAAATACCATGGTATTATCCTGGATCCCAGCAGCTATTTACTAAACATTCCTTTATCTAACCAAACAAAAAACAACACACCACCACTGCCACCACCTCCCCAAGAGATTTGGATGTGATTTGAGTTGGAGTGCTCCACTGCCCATTAGTTCGTAGCCAAGAGAGTGCCCACAGATAGTGAACCCGGAGCTCAATCTCCTTCAGTGAATCCAGAATTTGCCTACCTACAATGAGACGAGTGGTTTATTAGACTCCAAAATTATGAGAACCAGGAGGTCAACACTGTTCAAAACCTTTCTAGCAACTCATGATACCAAGCTACAAACGCTATCAACCTCACCAAGTTCTACAATGTCATAGCTCCATGGCAATTTCTCCTACCACCAGTAGCCGGGACTGCCTCTGCATGGGCTGGATGATGCTCAGTGCCCTGAGAGGGACTTACATGTAAATCATCCTTCTGTGAAGCTTGCTTGGCAGGGGAAAATTTCCATATGATTAGCCCTTGAAGATGCAGAGCAAAGCTCACTGAGATATCCTGATGCTGGAGATGCAACCTGCCCTTCTGTGATGAGTAGCACAATGCCTGGTTCTGCTTTCTCACGCCTTTTAAAAAATGAAAGGAAAATCTCTCTATTGCTCTCAGGTTTGGCAAACTAGCATAATAAAAAGTAGTTTAATAAAGAGCAGTCTTCCAGAATCACAGAAGATCCATGAACCCACTTCCCCACACATGCTGCTTGAGCTGCTGGGTTTTACCACACAGTCTGGTAGCTTTTCCTCAACTTTGAGTCATGCTGGTTGCACAAAACTCTGAAGCCCCAGAAAAGCTTTGCACTTCCCAGTAGGGCTCTTTTCTCACAGGGTATGTGTGCATGGAAACCAGCCAAGCAGCTCTCCCAAGCACCACGGACCCAGTCATCCATGTGAGGTACCAGTCAGCTCACTCCCAGCCCTGCTTCATAATGGCAAAGTGTGACTCGTGGGCAGCGGTCTGAGGAGGTCTGTGCTCTTGGTGGACACTTGGTTCTGATGTCCACCAATGATATTCACAGTAGGTATTGCATGAAGATACCCTCCTGGATAACCAGCAAACCAGTGCAGATGCAGCTCACCACCACACAAACAGAGGTCCCCATAGACACGAACCTGTTCAGTTACCTCCATGCACTGAGCACCAGACACTTGTCTCCCTGGTACAGCACAGTGTACCTGCCTTCCCATGAACAAAAGACTGTGATGGAGAGAAAAAGTTGACACCAGATGAATCCTCCATCCAAGTCAGCTAGGACAAGCTAATGAGATTGCTATCCCATGATGTCTTACAGCTGGAGGCTCCATTAGCATGTGATATTAAAGTACATGTGATAAGAGGGGTGTGCCAAATAGCTAAATTGTAACCATCCTCTACTACCCCAAACAACAAGGCAAACTCAAGCTAAATTAGAAGGCAAACAGTGGATTAAGTAATATAACAGTCATCATATGTATTAAATTTGATCTTTTACTACAGCAGGATGTTGGTAATGAAAACAATCCTTTAGCTACTCAACCTTGTAAACCCACAAAAGAAAGCGCGCTCATCAGATCTCTTTGTCCTATCTAGGGGATGGTTTGTAGTGGGAGGGCACGTGAAAATGAGAGTAAAGATAAAGACAAGCACAAAGTAAGTTAAAATGCTAACAGATTAGCTTTCTGTATTCAGCTATAGCCAACCCAGCTGGTACTCAGCTGCTAGAGGAGGTGAAGAAAGATGGAGAACCAGAATCATACTAATTCACTGATTAAAAGATGCACTACATCAGAACATTCCGCTATTTAATTCCATGTTGCTTTTCTCTTACAAACTGCACTGGGTTTGGCTGGAATACAGTTAATGCTCTGTATAGTAGCTTGCATGGGCTATGTTTTGGATTTGTGCTAGAAGCAGTGCTGGTAACATAGGGATGTTTTAGTTGCTGCTGAGCACTGCTTACACAGTGTCAAAGGTTTTTCTGCTCTTCATCCCACTTCACCAGTGAGTGGGCTGGGGGTGCACAAGGAGCTGGGAAGGGACAGCCAAGACAGCTGACCACAACTGACTAAAGGGATATTCCATGCCATAAGCTGTCATACCCTGTGTATAAAACTGGGGGAAGAAGAAAGAAGGGAGGAATGTTTCATGTGATGGTGTTTGTCTCCCAAAGTAATGGCTAACTGTGATGAAGCTCTGCCCTCCTGGAGACAGCTGAACACCTGCCCATGGGAAGTGGTGCATTAACTCCTTGTTTTGCTTTGCTTTTGCGTGCGGCTTTTGCTTCACCTATTTAGAATCACAGAATTGTTTAGGTTGGAAAAGACCTTTAAGATCAAGTCCAACCGTTCATCTAACACTGCCAAGTCCACCACTAAACCATATCCCTAAGTGCCACAACTAAACATCTCTTAAATACCTCCAGGGATGGTGACTCCACCACTGTTTAAACTGTCTTTATCTAAACCCACAAGTTTTCTGACTTTTACCCTTCCAATTCTCTCCCCTATCCCATTGCGGAGGTGTAGATGGAGTGAGCAAGCAGTTACAAGGGGCTGGGGTTGAGTTACAACCATGACACGAACCTAAACAACTATTAATTTTCATTGCATGCACTGAATCTGCCTAATTAAATAATTCTTTTAAGCAATGCCTTTCTCCTGGGAAATTCTGTCTCAGCTCCAAATAATTTTACAGAAGATGCCTGCTTTGACAAAACTACTGAAAGGGAAAATTCAGTTTCAATAATTTAGATGTTGCAGCATCGGTGTTAGAATTTTCATCATTTCTTTATACTATCATTAATTTACTTTTTGAATTGCCTTAGCTTTTGATGGTCATGTTATTTTGAAATATTAATATCAATGTTAAAATGATTCCCCACATCAGCCCTTTGTACGCTGACTAATCTGCTATCTTCAATGTTTGGCAGTGCTTGGTTATCCTCAAGACAGAAATAGGGTTTCCACTGAGGTTCATTCTGGGGCAGGGTGGAATTTCTGTTCCAAAATCTTAGACATTGTTTTCTGATTCAAGTTAGAGTACAAACACATTTCTTTCCCTAGAAGAGAAATCCTGCTTTTCAAGTGTGTGTGGTGACGATAAAGGCATTCATTTCCACTGATTTTCAACCACTGTCTTGGTCGGAGTTCAGAAAAACAGAAGTAGAGTTTTCCCCTGGTGGCACAGCCATAAACACCCCTCCAGAATACACCAAATCTAATGAATACTTGCAGTTTTAAGCCTTTTAATAAAGCTGCTTAAAAAGGTGCAGCACATCTTCTGTACTGGGAACTTACTGATAAATTATAGATGTAGCAGCCTTTTAATTATTACTACTCTGTTCAGATCCCAAAGCCATGGCACGAAAGAAAATATTTCAGGCCTCCTGAGAGAGGAGCAGCATAGGGTGTTTGCACAAGGCCTGTGGCCAACACAGGAACCTTCCCCACATCTCCTGTTAACAAAACCAGCTCTTTATGGAAGAGCATCCTCTTTAAGGTCATGCCTCTCCAGTTGGGTAAAGGGATCCCAGCACCCAACACACAAGAACTATAGTGGTTTATCCAAGTTATGCAGTCAGAGGTTTTGCCGCAAGTTAGATGTTTCTTGGATGTTTGAAAGTGAGGATCCTCAGGCTTCACAATCAATGAAGAAGAGTTCAACCATGGGCAGCCCAGCTATACAGGTTCAGATACAAGCAGTGAAGAACACACAGAAGAATGAGGCTTTGCTCTAGTGAAGCAGTTTCCCTTTATGCCCTACTGATAGTCATCCAGGTCATCAAGCTTCTTCACCTTTGAAGCTGAGGAAAGTGCAGTAGCTATTCTCAAGGCTGAGGACAGTATAGAATAAATAAAGATAGGAAGCATTCACTCAATCTTAACTCAGAGAATGATGGAACCATCCAACTATCCAAACTGGAAAACTAAGCTAGATAGCTCTTAACAACTTCTTTATTTGCCATGACATGCTTTTCTATCATTTTCATGTGGTAGGGCTGTCTTGTAAATGCAAAGAAAGGGTCTGTGGGTGAATCTGAAAGCTGCTGCCCTGATAGTCAGCAGATGAGTAACCTCCAGACAATCTCCAAGAGATCTTTCTATGGTAATATTACCTTCATACTGCAAATGTATCAATTGCAGTAATTATGCTTTGACATGTCACCTGCTTTATTCTCTTTATATTGCTTCTTTTTCAATAATCTGTATCGCTGGTAGGAAAGAAATATGGCCTGGAAAACCCACCCACTGCAAGAACACACTGCTTGATTATGCAGGAGGAAAATACAGAACATAGGACCAACATATAAATGACCCCTCTGAAAGATGAAATGGTGATAAAATTTATTATCAACCATATCATCATAAAAAAAAAAAAAAAGCAACCCTCAGTAATATGCCTATGCTTCAAAATGGGAACTGCAGGAGTAGGACTGGGTGCAGAATCAGTACAGAGCAAATTATAAAGGCTGACTGACAAATGAAGGCTAGATACTTGCACAGGGTAATTTAATACTAGCACAGTCAGCTATCTGCAGGAGACCAAAAGCTCAATACAAATCAATCTGGATTATTATTACCTTATTTTCACATTTTTTTTTAGCCCAGATGCTTTTGTTCACCCATTCAGCCTCCAGCAATTGGGCAAGAAAACCCTTTGGAGAAAACAGCCCGTCCAAATCCCTTCCACCTATGAAGAAGAGTCAGGAGAGTTCAGTTGGTTCATGGGAAAAAGGTGAAACAAACATAGGGTGACTGTGCACATCTGCAGGAGCAAACTCTGTGCCACACTACAATATAGGTCCAGGTGGCTCCCACTGCAGGACCTTTTGGCTGAATTAGGAGTAGATGATGGGAAGAACCCAGTTGGTGTGGTGCAGCAATGATGGTGTAGCTGTCACAGAGAAGCAAGGCTATGAGGAAGAAACCCAACCTACCACAATTAAAACCAAAAAACCCAACCTTTAATCTGTAGCTGGCCTGAAAATTAATTTTGCAAATGTTCTTTTAAACAAATGTTTTTTAGTTGTAGGCACAGGTGTTACAAAGACTGTAAAGATATTCCCTTTCTCCCCAGGAAAGCTTCCACAAGAATCTTCCCCCGGGTTTCTGGACTTTCCATTGTCAGAAAGAGATGTGTGTGTGTGTGAAATAACTGGAGAGCAGCTTTTTGTTACTCATTTAGAAAAATAATCCCAATTCTTTTGATAAGAAAAAGCAGATTTCTTTTTCCATTTCCTGACTGGGTCCTAAACTTCAGCTGATAGGAGCGGAAAGCTGCTGTGCTTTCCAGAAAAACTATGGGTCTGTATTAATGGGCCACAGGATCCCCAGGAACAGAAACAGGTATCACAGGATGAGATAAAATACATCTGTTCAGTGTCTCATTCCCATGACAAGCCGCCTGGCAGGTAAGTGACTTCTTCAAATAAATCATGTGCAAACACCTGTTAGTAGTGGGGGGAAAAAACCAATCACAGCAAACAGATGCTCATGAGGCCTGAGAAAACGGCTGTAAAGCTCTTATTTTACAAGATTTCCAAGCACTTATCTATTGTACATTAGATTGTGAGAAGCTGAAGTCAGTCACAGCACACTGCACTAAGGACCGCTAAGGTAGACTAACTGGATTTGAGCCAGTGACTATCAGTACAAGGGCAATAACATAAGGCTGGATGTTTATGGTCAAGTCATGCAGTTTAAAACTGCTATTGAGGATGCAGCAGTCTGTGTGGCAATGGCAATCATAGGTCCCAGGCTTTAGCAAACCCTTACAAACCCAGAACGTGCTGCTGCCAGCACTACCCTTCTCCCCATTCCCTCCCTGAGGAGCTAACACTGCCCAAGAAGCCTCTTTTTTGCCCCAGAACATCTGTACATAGCAGAGCTTGTGGTTAGTCCTTCCATCACACTACAACCTGATGAAAAGAGAGCCCACTAACTCTGCTGCCAGAGATAAGGGTATAATCCATGTTCAAGTATGGTTAAGACATTTGTTCCTGGCAGGATCAACTCCCGGATTTTCATGTAGCAGGACAAAACTCAGTCACCAGTGCCTCAAATATACAGGTAAAAAAAGACAGATGCAATGAATGCTACATGTCCTTGCAGCACAACTGGGACTTCTTCCCCTTCTTTTCCCTCAGCGGGGCTGAGACAGGCAATGGCATCCCCACATCCTTGCAGGAGCCCTGCTCCTCAGTCCATGGGAAAAGGAAACATCTTCCCGCATCAGTGTGTCAGGGATCCACAAACAGAAGGTGGCACAGTGGGTCCAAAATAACAGTCCAACTCCATTTGCAATGGTAAGGAAAGAACAGAGGAGGGCTGCCCAGAGAAGCTGCCAGTGTCTGCCCCAGCCCTGGCAGTGTTCAAGTCCAGGGTGGATAGGGCTTAGCCTAGTGGAAGGTGTTCCTGCCCATAGAAGGGGCTGGAACTGGATGATCTTTAAGGTCCCTTTCAATCCAAACCATTCTATGATTACATGAAAAACAAGCAAGAACTCTATTAACATATGCAAATGTCGGTAAGCTAATGAGATTCCAGAACTACCTCACTCTCAGAAAGAAATTACCCAAATCAGGTCAATCTGAATAATAATGAGATGACATTTTCTCCTTACAGGAGGCCACAGCTGAAGCACGTGAAGCTGCTTACAGCCCCTCTTGTCTGGATGACCACATCAACCTAATAAACTTCTGTTACATCAATATTGTTCCTGTCACTGCACTTTGCATAATTAATTCAGATGCAATCAGGATGAAGAGCAAAACACTCTCTGCAAGCGCCTCCCCCCATAGCCCAGTGCTGCAGTCATGCTGGTATTTTAAAAGTGGATTTAATCAAATGCTAATCAGGAGACAGAAAGTTCAGGCAGGTGCAGCCACAAATATTCCAACAAGATTAAGGATGCCTCAGTGACTGATTATCCTGCAGCACAGGAAATGCACATCATGAGGAGGAGGATGACAATATGTTCCCATCTCCTGCTTTAACAAGGGCCATTGTAATTGCTTGAATATTTATTTTGCCAACTGGAAGCATCTGAAACATTTTGCAACATGCGACCTACCACCTTCTCTACTCCTTCTCCGTGCAAAACAAACTGAAGTTGTAGTGACCCAGTCAAAATGAATTTGTATGAGTATTTTTTCCTGCAATAGCCTATTTGCATTATCATTTAATGAAATTCTATTGCTAATTATATGTTATTTTCTCCCTCGGGAAGAAATACAATAGCTTTAAGGTACAGCCACATCAAGAGTTTCCATGCAAGACTGATGTTCCAATGAGGATACTGCAATACTTTTGCTAGCACCAAAGAAAGAGCTTTTAAGAAGTCTGATCTCCAACAGAAACCAGAACAAGTGGAGTGGTACCTACAGAGCATGACACGCGGGTTTCAGACAGCCCCTGGGTCACTGTCTGATGCTTATCTGCTTCACAAACCAGGGCTAACTCCTGGACATTATTAGGGCTGGTGTATGTCACCAGCTTTACAGCCCGCTCCTTCGGCTCATTATCAGTCCAAGAGGGAAATGCCAATGGAATAACTCCAGGTTGAGCTGAAGTTGAGCAAGAAAGGCTCATTTAGCAAAAGCGCCAAGGGAGGGAAGGCACAGGGCTGGTGGGGTGCATGGACAAGTGTTTCCATTCAGATGCCAAAACACATGTGAACAGACAATTTATTTACATTAGCCATTTTTCTGGAACAAGAAATGGGAAGGGGGAGACACTGACTCCACTACGGATTCTCATGTTCTGTCTCAGCAGATGCAAGCTTCTGGGACCCACACTGCATCCCCTTGAAGCCATGCCACTACTTGCTGGTGTGGGGCCAATGCATCCTGAATGAAATATCACAACCCCATGGAGCCCTTACTTCTCCCCAGGCCACTCTGCTGTTGGTCCATCCAGTTTCATCCACCTCTTTTCATCCAAAGTCCCACCACTGACCTCTTTAAGTGGCGTTGCTCTAGCGGAACACCACTACCTTCAGCTGAGGTGGAGCTCACTTGCAGTCTCTGGTTCAGAGGCTGTGGGATGTAGAGTTACCAGGCTTCATGCCAAAGGGGTTTTAAATACTCCCAGTGCATCTTTCCAGGCCATCGACCAGGGGAGCAGAGGTGAAAGCAAGTATAGCAATTGGAGCCTACAGCACATTTACTGAATGGGAAGCCACAGGCTTGAAGAGGTATCAGCAACTCCACCAGTCATACAGCCTGCACCCGAATGAGCATCTGCAAATGGCCCCAAACTCACACCTGGGCTTCAGTTTCAGACATTTCCCTTCCTGTAGGGCAATGAGATACTGTACAATGCAGTTATGAACTGGAATACTCACTGCAGCCCAGAAGAACCACCTATGAAAATAGGAGCTGGCTCTAGATAGCAGTTTTAAGCTTTTCTCAGCTTAAGTGCTCAAATTCATAGGCCTGAGGTTTGGATTTTCCAGGCTAAAGAAAGCATAGTCACAGATCACCCTTGTAAAGCTCATCCAGCTGGGATGAAGACGACTCTTTCAAATGGAAGGAGGGCCATAAAGGGCCTCTTCAGTAGCTAGATGTATTGGAAAGACTCCTTAGGCTAACTCCAAGGACATTGCTCAGTGGACCCAAGGCAGGTCCAGCTGGGAAGAACAAGCTTCATTTCAAAGATGGTGGGAATTTGTACAATTCCGCCTCTCCAAGGCATAACCTTATCTTGGATGTATCACAGGAGGGAGCAGCTGACTAAACAGTGCCATGTGTCTGATAATGAAGAGCCAAGAAACCAGGCTGATGTCTAGATGCCAAAGGCATCTCAAGGGCCCACAAGAATGAAAATAGTTTTTGATGTGCACTTGTGAACTGATTATTTTTATATGTGATGTTGTAAAAATCAAAGTTCAAGATGAAAGATCATTCTACAACTACAAACTAGAGCTGCTCATGTTGGTGTGCCACTAAAGGAATGTAAAACCTCCAACTGACCTTCCTTTACAAAATACTGTTTTGCCAGATTATAGCTATGAATAATTTCAATTTTAAGCAAATGACATTTTTTAAGAGAAAACGATTACGTGGGATTTTATGCACCAGCTCTTGCTTTCAGTTTGCAAAAAGCCCTAAAACTCCAGCAGGAAAATAAATAAATAAATAGAAATCCCCAAGTTCCCCATCAGACTTTAAATTTAGTACCTGAAACAAATTCAGGACTTACTGCTCCCTGTTTGGTCTCACAAACTGCTGAACTCAGCCCCATAGAAACCAGGATGTCTGTTCTTGGGAGAGCTCCTTGTAAATCCTTAGGCCTACGGGGGACCAGACAGGTGAGCTAAGTAATGAGTATGTTCTTTCATACGTTCTTCCCCATGTTTCCCCAGTTCAAAATACCTTATGGCTCAGAGTCTTCTTAGTTAGCTCAGACACACACTAGAATTGTAGAAAGAGCTGACTAGAGCCAAAGGGGACCAGAACAAAATGAACTGGAAAGCAATGCTGTGAGAAACCCATCATTGCAGTGAATCCTGTAAGCATTCCCATTGCCTAATGGCCTGAGGCCAATACAGGCTCATTCCACACCAAGCTGCCCACTGTAGCCAACTATACACGCACTGGATAAGAACCTGGTTGCTGGCAGTAATGCATATCATAAACATGACATATTCACCAGGGTGGCCAGGCTAAGAAGGGTCTATGCTTCTAGCATCTCCAAGCACACTGAGTCCCTTATAAAATAAGGATCAGTAACTCTGAGAGCAGAAGTTCTCTCCTGCCACTCTTAAAAGAAACTGTTTAGAAGGGTTTCAAGTTAAGGAAAGTTTCAGGCACACACCTAAGTCCATCTTCGTCCAGCAAAGCTCATGAGCACATGTTAACTTTAAGAGACGCTTATGCTGAAGTGAAGTCAAGCTGAAGGTAAGCATATGTCTGAAGTGCAGGAGGTGTTGAGGAGAATCAGCAACGGAGAAAGGACATCTGTCCTGGGAATGGAACTCATTTCTCATTTTATAGTCCTCCCCAACCTCCAGACTAGTAGGTCTTGCCTCTGTTTCTAGCTATTCCTCTGCTGAAGTTTATAAATGAGTAATTGCTATTAAAATAGAATTGATGATCTTTTTACACTTTCTTTTAGCTGCAGCTGCATCTATTACCCCAGTGTACAAATACTGCATTAACAAGATCACCTGACATGGTTCTGTTTTTTGTCACAGCAAACGTTACACATCTATAATCAGAACCGTGCCTCCCAACATGATTTAACTGTTTATGCTAAAAATAGTCTTTTAAATATAGCAGCATCACAATGTCTCATGAGATCATCAGTGTTGGGACTCTTGAGTATCCATGGGACTGTGCTTATTGGAAAGCTGAACAAAAGTCTGAATTCATGCTTTATGCTCCTTGATATGCTGTTAAGCCCACCCAGGCTCTTCTCCCTGTTTCTGGGACAAGTTCTGTTGTCAACTTCCCATGTTCTGAGATATGGAAAGGTCCATCAGGATTAAGCCAAGCTCACCAGACTATATACATTTTCAACCACAATCACCTAAGAGCAGAGGTGCTTTACACTAAACATCCATGTAACCCATCACCCACGTAACCACTGGCAATGGCCAACACAGATGTCTACTGAGGAGTACAAACACCAGAGCAGCTTGATAGGGATCGTTTGCCCCGATACCCTCCAAGCCTCCAGCCTGTTGCAGCTCAGGGGGTTCCAAACCAGGTGACGTCTTTGGATTCAGTAATTCTCAGTGGATGCATTTCAAACCCAACATCAGTCAAAGCTCTGTTGGACCCAGCAGGCATTTTGTGAAATTAATGTACATTTCAGCAACACCT
The DNA here is from genome assembly GCA_032466535.1 of Forpus xanthops. Classification (NCBI taxonomy): domain Eukaryota; kingdom Metazoa; phylum Chordata; class Aves; order Psittaciformes; family Psittacidae; genus Forpus; species Forpus xanthops. The sequence goes on along the minus strand of JASSUY010030634.1, from coordinate 91,440 downwards.
GGTAACTACAGCATCAGGAAATGCAGGTGTACCTTAACAGCTACTTACATGCATTTATACACAGAGAAAGAGATCTTAACAATATCTTAGCAATATGTATTTTGCTTGGAGGGATGTAAAAAAATCAACTGTGTGCAGCAGCAATGGCATGAAAACAGTTAAGGTCATAACAACCACAATCAGTTCCTAAATCTACCACAGGCTTTCTGGTTTGCTTTGGGCGTATTAGTTCAGTCTCTTATCTGTCAACTAGGAAGAATTACACTGGTTTGTTCTCCTTAAAAGGTCCTTGAGATGTACCAGTTCCGAGCCCAGATTTTACCTAAGTGTAAGTATTAAACAACAGCATTTTTCTTACACTCCATTAGAGTCAATGCAAAGAGACAGATGCTTTAAGAGTGAAATTAATCTAAGAGAGCTGTAGCTTTCTCTGGAGAGGTACACTTCTTACTCCTGATATACACATGAGAAAATCTGTATGTCTGAATAACTAACGTAATTCCCTCAACTCAAGTACCTGGAGTCAACTTCCATGAACATCCAGGTCTTTGCATTTAAAACAATGAGGTAATACACAGAATACCTCTAATAACAGCACTGAATAACTGACAAGGGTAACTATAACTCAAATATACATTCATGGCAAGTCTAAGGATAGCAGATGTGAAACCCAAGGGCCAAACGCACCCGGATCCAAAGCACTGGCCTTTCTCACATTACATCGAGTACTCCATTGATACCAACTTTTGCTCTGCACACAGGTTACAGCCCACATCAGTTACATTTATATTACAGTAACTCAACTTTGGAAAGATTTGTTTAATAGCACTTATCAATAAGCACTTTGGTGTAGTTTAGGTTCACTCCAGTCTATGTATACAGTGAAATGCTTTACATATGCTCTTGGTGTTTGTTTTCTTTTAAATTAATCCTTTTTTGGAGGATGGGGGTTTGAAAGCACAAAAGAGATGAGGGCAACGAAGGCACTAAAGGGAAAGGGAAGAGAATTATGGGATCTGAAATTAGTTATTTCACCATTCTGTAGTAACTGAGTAGAGGTTTGATAGGGCTGTCAAACCAGACTTCCCCCTGAACCCTGAGCAAATAAATAAGCACATAAGCGAAATAAAGGAAGCCCCAGAGCAGGCTGCCTGCACAGCAGTTCTGACATGGCAAGAACATACCATAAGAACTCCCGAGACAGTTTGAGTGACATTGCAGCTAAGACACTGCCAGAAGAATTTGGCATTTGGGTAATTGCCTTTGATCTAAATTCAGATTGCACACAGACTGGAAAGTCCGGGACAAGTACGAGTACAGAAGAAACACAGATTAGAGGGTATTCTTGGAGAGATTAATCCCACCCAGCAGTAGCCATTTAAACATCAGACATCTAATTTAAGGGAGCTGCACTGGCTTCCTCCACAAAGGAAGCAGCAAAATGCAGAGAGAGAAATTCAGTTTTGGCATATTAAAGAACTGTACGAGGATGGATGAAGTAACTTTGGAGGTGCCTATTTCTGCTACTGATGAAACACCTGCATTTTTGGTAGCTAGCTCGAGAAATCCATTGCAGAAATAGTTTGAGCAGCTGTGTATATGAGACCCTGACAGGAACAGAATAAAACATCTCACTTGCAATGGACGGGGTGGGTGGACCAATTCTCCATTGCAGTTTCCATGACTCAGCTATATTATGTATGCTGAAGAGATACTGAGCAGCACCTCTGCTCTTCAAGTTTAAATATGTAAATGCTATGGCATTTACTCCAGAGCAGACCAGAGAGCCACTTCTGCATTAGCTCAGCCACGTGGCCAAGTGAATCATCTCACTCAGGGATCTGTTCAGAAGCCAGTCAGGTTGTCAGTTCAAGAGCCAACTCATACTCTCAGGCCTCCCACACTAAGGATGGAGCCAACACACAGCTACTGCTGAAGTTATGACTACACAACAAAGACATGTCCCTGTTTGCTTGGACTAATGCCCTGGACATAACTCCATCTCAGACCTGGACCCTGGAATTACACAGGGCAGCTACAAAATGAGCAGAGCATGAAAGTGATTTGGTCATGAGTGGGATGAGACATTTTGACTGGCACAAGTTCTCCATAAGGTTGAGATTTGAGCGCATCATTCTCACTCCCAAAAATGAGCTGTGGCAGAGACACCTAGGATATCACAGTGTCCCACTTGCAGCAGCCAGTTCTGTGCCAGACTGGAGAATGTGCAGAGTGGAAAATGGAAGGACAAAGAATCCTATCAAGCTAATATTTACTCATACCAGTTCTTAATGCAATGAGCAGTGAACCAGTAGCGCTTCGGTCCTTTGCACATTAGCTGAATCCGCAATGTTTTGCTTTTTCCCCCATGTGTAAGGTATTCTGTGCACCTCCTCCATGGCTAGAAGCACTGAAATCAGGGGTGGCCAGATCCTAATCTCAAAGAGAAAATTAGGAATGATTCCATTTAATATATGTGAACAACTACAGGATGCAGCTCGTAAAAGGTACCAGAAACAAGAGCTCCACTGCTTTTACCAAGAGATGAATATGCACTGCCATACTCAGCCTTACCTATGTTGCTCTGGCAAGAGCCCAAGTACGTTCAGAAGAGATCACAGCTAAGGCACAGATTTATTTTATGTTCTCTGCCCTCCTGTTCATCTGCAGCATAACTTGTTTATCTCCCAGGATATGTTTTGCTACAGCCATAAACGTTACCTCAACAAGAAGCATGAGAGCAATACCTGGATGTGGAATCACAAGCAGGTATGGCAAACAGCAGCCACCTGGCTCACAACACAGTACTATTCTGTTCAAGCAGCTCTGTTCTTTGGTGGCCATTTAGAGTTGTATTTTATTTATTTAGTGCTGCTAAACCTCATCTTTATTTGTTCATGTAAATTGCCTGAGTGCCCTAGACTTGGAAGGGAAACACATTTTCTTCCCTAACAAAGAAACAGATGATCTCACTGGCAAATGAGACACATGCAGCATTGTGTTTACTTTAGAGTAAGTTCGCTTATGAATCAAACCACTTGACTTATTGAGCTTCTCCTTCCTCTCTTTTTCCATTATGAGAAAACCTCCATGAATGAGAAGAGGATGTCCCTTCTTCACCTCATGCCATTCCCCATTCCCAGGCTGTTGGGGTTGCTGCCCTTGTTGCCATGGCAGTGCTTTAAGTACGGTGCTGACAGGTCACACTCTGAAGAGGTCTGATCCTGGTGTACTGAGCACTGAAACCAATAGGATTCAGTTCCTCTTAATGAAGGCACAAACTCACAAGACAGTTAGTCCTTTTGTGCTCAATGAAGATATAAAAGGTTTCTAAAGCCATTCTCATACTGAAATTCAGCCAGGTTTTCAAAACTGCTAAGAGCTCAGGCCTTTTGAAAATCCAGCCCTCAGCAACGGCTCTACTTACTGAGCACTTTCATTTGACTGAAGAGCCAAATTTTCCTAAGGTTTTGGGTACTTGGAAATCTAGCCCTTGGATCTGCATGTACTGAATCCTAAGGAGAGAAATGCCATCCAATTAAATTGGCCACGACAGGTAACATGCAATAGGCTGCTATGCAATAATGCTTCTCAAATAGCTCTTCTTGGGGATGCTCCACCCATCACTGTCCTCCTCCTGCAGCAATTGCTCTAAGAGCAAACCTAATACTCAAATCCTTGTGCTATCTGAAGAACCAGGAAAGGACATGAACCCTTTCCTACATCCCAAATGAATCACCAGGCAAACAGCTGTTTGCACAGGAAAAAGTGAAAAGTCTCAGGGCATAAAATATTGATCCTATTGTGTTGTGTTTTTCCCTCCCTCCAAAAAATCTGTCCCTTGGAGTCCTACAAAAAGCCACCATGAACTGGCACTCTGGGCTGAAGGATCATTTTGTCCCAAGGTTGTAATCCAACTCTTCCTAGGAGGCTCTGGCCCATTTCTGGAAAACGGACAAGTGGCCACTCACCACTTCCCACCCCGTGAAAACTCATCCAGCAGTTTAATTCCACAGCTTTTCCTAGAAACTCTGCACAAAGTTTAAACAATTTTTCCAATCCACAAATAAGGTACATTTCCAAGTCCTTTTTCCTATGTTTCTTCTGTTTCAGATGATACTCCTCTGACATACATGCAAAGGACTGTCAATAAATCAGCTGAATGATAGAATGGAAGAAATTAAAAGTCTCATCACTAGTTTGTGCATTAAGCAGCTGATTTTCCAAAGTGCGTGAGCACAGTAACACAGAGAATTGTTTCAAAGATAATTCTCTGCATACGGAGGATGTGACCAAAAATGCTGCTCTCCTAATTCATGTCCTGTCACTATCACACTCCCGATAACCTCTCTTCCTAGCTGTTATTAATTAGCAGGACTGTTTTCAGCCTGGGGACTACTGCCATGAGTTTTACCACAGCTATGAGCACATTTGTAGACTCATAGTTAAATGAATTGCACATGCTACCTGGTAGTGCCATTAGAGTTCAGGGCTTTTTACAGCTTTCCCCCCCCACACACACACCTTTTTCTTCTTCTTTTCAAGAACAGTCCTTCTGGCAATTGCAGACATGCTGATAAGTCCACGTGAAATCTGTTCATGTGGAGGCGTGCAGAAAGGCACCCTTTCACAGGAGTTTACACAGTTGCACACATGCTGTTATCTCAAACAAGTGAATCAGCACATAGATAATCTGGGCAATCTCCCAGGCATAAAAACCTCCAAGCGCACAGAAATCTCACATTTGTTTGCAAGGCAGCACAAGAAACCAACTAGCAGAGGGGACAGGACCCATGGCTCCCCAAAGCACACAGGGCAGGTCAGACCAATTGAAGGTACTGAAAAGAAGTCTGCAGATTTAAACAGACCTTGACACAAAATCTGCCCTTGAAGCTGTTCTGCAGTGATGGGGAGCATTCTTTATCCCCCTGCAATATCTGTCTGGTGTGCAATGTTATGGTCACTGCAATTCATCTCTCTGTCCTTTATTACACCGCAGTAGTCAATAGAAAACCTAGAGCAAAACTCCCTGCTCTTCTGCAGATGAGTTATTGTACAATGTCATGAAAGCAGAGCTTGTAACATTCCTTCTATACATACTCCTTAGATTAAACCTATTTCTGGGGTTATCTGCGCATTTCAGGGAGGAGCAGTGTGAAAACAGCCATGAGATACAGTTGGATGCATGGAGGTGATAGGTGCCTTTCCGTAGCATCACAACCAATTGTATTGTAAGTGTGCATGAACCCTGGTCAATGCTAATTAAAACCAACAGCCAAGTCTTCTCAAGCACATAGTTCACCTACAAAATCAAAGAGCAATCAACCGGGAACACATTCTGCTGCATTATTTCAGTTGCATGCTCCAAAAATCCTGACTGATCTTCCACTCAGGGGAAAAAGAAAAAAACAGGAATAAGAAATTCCTACAACATCTGAAGTGAATATACAGCTATTGGCAGCTTTTGGTTTTGTGTTTCACCCTGAGCTTTCACTGGCAGAAGGCAAATTCACGAGCTTTTTCCAAGGAACCCAAGAGAGGAGGGAGTCTGCTTGACAGAGTTATATCTCTGGCGAGGAGCAGTGCTGATAATCACTTTCACTGGAGATGCTGTAAAGTGGCTCATAATTCATTCCTTTAGTACAATAAACGCAGGACAATTAAATCCAGCTCTCTTCCATACTATGCACGGAACTCCGGGACAATCCATCATTGTCTGCTTATGCACAACAGCACAGAATTAACAAAATAAAGGAAAATGTGCTCGGGTACAATGTCCCATCACATTTTCCCACAGTTACAGTGATCCAAAGCTGTAACCAGGCTGCTCTTAACAAAGCCCTTTCCCTTTTAAGACTCAAGTTTTATTTTCTTGTATTCATTTCCTTTTATCACCCAGCAGGGAGAGACTTTCAACACAACTGTGTTTGTATTTTGTTAATACTAGACTGGTGCCTGTGCCATACCGGACTGGTACCCAACCTCCTCTCTGCTGGCCCCTTGGTGAGACTCAATCAAGTACCTCCTTCATGGCAGTCAAATTTTGGCAAAGCCTTCTAATTTCATTATCTGGATCCAAGGGGAGCAGCTGAAGAGCTGAGAGCCTGATCACTTCAGTTTAGTAGAATACAGCACAAAATACAAGTGTTTTCCTGAACAATGGAACCAGCAAAGTATGTTTTCCTACAGATCCATGTTGGGAGAATGAGTTCCTTTTCCAGTACCTAGCAAGGAGTGAATCTGAGTTTACACCACAGCCTTTTCCTGAATGGGAACATTAACAGAAACTTCCTGCTCTTGCCAAAGCCACCTCTTTCCAAATAGAAACATAACCACATGAACTTCTACTTTCCATTAAATTCAAGGGAAATTAGCCTATGGGATCAAATGTTCCTAGCAGAGATGTGTAGAGCTAGGCTACTCCATCTGGTATATAACAACTGGTTTCCTCCCTTACTACACATTGCCACCAAGTTCCTGAGTTTTCACCTCCCTGCTGTTACACATCTCAGCTTGTTATCACTGGCCTCCTGTGAAGCTGGCCAGAGCACTCTGGTATCCAGATCTGCATGAGAAAGCTCTGAATATTAACATGCAGTCTCTTAATGTCTCTTTGAGGAAATGAAAAAGTTTAACAAGAAGTCAGTCTAAGGCTGTAGTCCTCATCCAGGGGAAGAGCCTGACAGGGCCTTGGTTAATGCTGCCAAAGCCAACAGTCTTCAAAAAGATCTCAAACCTCAGCTTTTCAAGTGAGACATTTTGGATCTTTGGATCTGACCAAATAAATACATCTTATCTGCCTATATATATATATGATCATATAAATGCATCAGGGGCATGTAAGGCTCCATGCCACACGTCTGAAACCAAGCTGGTAGGACTCTGCAATCTGGGGATGAGAAGCAGTAATGGGAAACTTGCAGTATTCCTGCTTGCAAGCATTTAAAACAAACCCCAAAGTTTATGCAAACATACTTCAGTCTATGACTTGTTTGCAAGCTGTCAGCTCTGTACTGTTTCCCATTCCTGGGATGTAATTAGTCATCAGCATCACTTGGCTTCTTGATACAGTGATTGAGATTAAAAACAAAACCAGCAAGAATAACAAATAAGGCAGCAACTAATGAGCAATAAAAGCACATCCGCAAGCCAGTATCTTTGCACTCATTAGAACAGTAATATTGAACATATTGCTTTCCTCCAAATTGATATAATCACACTTTTTATGAATGGCAAGCAGCGAAAAAAAAAGGCAATTTTAAAATGTTATTTCTTACATATAAGCAATTCTTCAAGATGTGATTCCTAACCTATAAAAAGGTACTTACAGATCATTTGAGAAAGCTGGATTTGTTTAATTAAATATTCCTCAGGAAGAAATGATCAAACCCATTTGGTGTCCTCAAGTTGTGCAGTATTTATGCTGCCTAAGTATGGCAATCTCATTTCAGCCTTGCTTCCAAAGAACATCATGCTTTACAGGATCCTGCTGTCCCTTTGTGCATATACTTTTGGTTTTATGATCTCCCCTGAAATATTCTGAACCCATGGGTAAATTGCAAATCTATTAGACAGAAGAGTAGCTGTCTCCAAGACACTCTTTTCATATATATTTTATGGAAACAGATGGCTGGATAACTCACCAATCTCTCATGCAGAAAGAAAAGTTGCAGGGTGAGCCTAACTGGGAACATCAAGAGACCCATAAAGACACTATGAATGCCCTAATTAATAGAAATGCCTCAGCTACAGTTCAAACCCTATTAGACTGCTGGAACCAGAGCAGATGACCTAAACCCATAGGAAATCAAATTCATTAATGTCATTACTCATGGTATGTGTAAGTGTTTGAGGATCAGAGCTTAAAGTCCAAATGGCTCCATGTGGACAGACCTTTAGTTTAGGCTGTTAGCTCACCCAGCCTAAGGAGAAGGCTTCCACTCTGTGGGTTTCCTGCATCCAACACAACTAAGCCCTACCTGGGGATCCCTCCTGGGTCTCCCTCCATGTGATGCGTCACCATCTTGACACAGCACAGCCTTGGCTGAAGGATATCAGAGTTCTCATGGGCAGCTCACTAGCACTTATAAAGGCCACTCTGCAAACTGAGCTTTCTTTAAAGAGTTCAAAACAGAACTGGTGACTTTTCTGGAAGGGAAGAAGTGGACTCCTCCAACCCCAATCAAGCTTCAGTAAAATCCGATTTCAATAGTAAAAGAACTGCTTTTACTAGTGTAACTTTTTAGTATTCCATGGTTTAGTACTTTATTTCCCATGCCCACACACAATACTGAAGGAGCTTAAAGAAAATAGTAAAACTGCCACTTCTGGCCCATGGTTTGAAGCTCAGAGTTAAACACATGCAATTAGGGTCCACAAAAGAACAGGATGGAATTCCAGGAGATCATATTGGTCAATCTAATGGTTCCTTCTGCCATTAACAGCTTTAAGGGTATCTCCTGAGATTTTTTTTTAATTGATTGAAGCAATCTTCCAAATATTTATAAGCATTTAAAACATGGCTCATTTTTCTCCATTTGTATAAAAAAGGAGAAAGGAAATGAATCCTGGATCCTACCAAAATATCAAGGGGAATTTCACCAAACGTCAGTCTCCTCCTCAAGCTGTGTGTATTTATTTAAACCATTTTGGTTAACAGCAGACTGAGGGGCAACTTTCAGGCTAGAAGCTTTGCAAATATTTTAAGTAGAGTTTTAACTGACCCAGTTTGACACTGAAAGCACTTTTTAAACTCTCGATATTGTTAGCCATTTGAGATAAGTGGCAATAAATACAGATTAATTGTAACACATGAAACAAAATCTTTCAGCTGCGGTGGGCCTGTGAAAAAGCCCTTTGTGTGATGGGGAGGTGGAAGATCATGTGTTAGGGTTAGGCTAACAGAATACCCTGTCAAGCTCAGCGAGGCTTTTGGTAGCTCACGCTGTGACCAACTGCAAAGACAACAAACTTTGGGCAATGGCAAGCGGGGTGATTGGCAGGTATTAAGCAAAACAAAAAGGTGAGGAGGAAGGGCTCCCTTTTGACAGGAGTGCTGTGCAGCACAGAAGTCAAAGGCAAGCCAACACTGGAGCTTTTATTGCGTGGGAGATGATTGAACTGGGAACGTAAATTCAGGAAGACAACTTCTAAGATGCTGGTATTAGAGGGGGATGCTGAACAAATACTACAGACCTAGTGAGCGGCCCCACAGGGGAGGCTATCCATAATACTGAAAACCCCAAAACAAAAACCCCACCCACACACCTTCATGGTTTTCCCTATGTCTTGCATGCAAAAATGCAAGTTATGTCAGAAGGCTGTTTCAGAGGGTCTCCAGGACTGACAGCACTTAAACAGATTTGGCTGCATTGCTGCTTCAAGAGAACAGTTTAAAATCAGACACATTATGTCAAAACGTATTTTGTTGGTTTAACTGCTTGCTTATTCCCTTGCAAAGGGGCTAACCATAGCTGATGAACACCAAGGAGAGTCTTCTCTCTTGTCAGCAGCTCCACTTCCTTTGCACAGCCCCAGGCAGATAAAGCTTATGAGTAACTATGCTTGCACCTCCATGGCTTTCTCTCCTTCCAGCCAAGATATGAGGAAAGATGGAAATGCTTTACACATCTCTCCTATGCAATCCCAAAGATGGAAAGTTTGCATTGAGCAGTGGGGCTCACAGGGAGATCTGAATAATGAACAAAGAAGTTGGTCAACTTTGGGATTCAACCTTATACAATGGGATGCAAGAGTTGCGCACTGCCACAGCAGGTTACAGCTCCCACTCCCACAACACCGAAACCTAGCCCTGGATGAGTTTTCCAGATGTAGTGGCAGAGGGCTCTCTTAGAATCCATGCCAAGATGCTCTCCGAAGCATGATGGAAAGCAATCCTGTGTCAGTCTTCTGCTTGTAAGCTCTCCTCAGGACTAGTAAGGCTCTTCCATTGGCAGCAATGCAAAACATTGCTCAGGGAGCTCTTACTACACTAAGCAGCTTGCTCAAGGTCAGATAGAGGTAAGGACAAAACACCCTGAATTTTTGACTCCTACTCTCAGGGTTCAATTAATCCTACTCATCTGAAAGTCAGGCATCTGTTTGAGGCCAGTTTTCTAGGCTTCCTCTGTAGTCAGTGGAAAGATGTCTCCAGAGGCTGATTCCTTCCATCTTAAAACATGCATCTGAGATAAGTGGGAGGATTTGTCCTCTGAGGATTTGAAATGATCTTACCCCACCATCTTACACAGAAGATGCACTGAATTTTCAGACACCTACAGTTCAAGGGGGGAAAGCTCCACTCCAAGTTATCACTGTTACCAAGATACTAGATACATAATCGTCATTTTCAAGGGAAAAGGAAATTAATAAAAATTAAGAACTAACTCTGTCTTGGCTTTTCTGATCCCCATTTGTATTTTGCTCTGGAAAGGTTTCAAGTACTCTCCTCATCACTATGCTTTCTGAGCACCTTTGCCAACTGCTAATGGACAGCCATCCTCTCATGTGATAAGCTGATGTTGCGAAACAGTCTTCCTCCAGGTAATACTTTACTCTTTCCTTGGTTTCTTATTTTGCTCTCAATGCCAGTGGGGCTGTTTCAGCTCTCAAGGGAATGACCTTCATTCTGAGAAAAGCGTTCCTGAACTCTGCACACAGGAATGCTGCCCCAGGCTGCCTCCTGGACTCCTAGGGATTTCTGATGCTCTTTTCAGACCTTGGCTACTTAAGAACATTTTGGTGCACAGTTAATGGCACACTTGGACAATTAGCAATAGTGAGGCTGCACAGTTTGAGTGTCCATGACTCATTAGGTTTATAGAGAGTCCTGGAGCCATGCCTCAGTCACATTCACAAACCTGACCCGATATTACTCTGGCCTTGGGAATGAAAACCTCATTAGAGGGCAGTCCAGAGGCAGCACGTGGCTCCTGAGACACTCTGGTTAATAACTATTAATTCTAAAAATCACCGTTCTGTTCAAACCATGACATGATTTATATATGTATATATGACATATATGTATATATGACTGATATATGTTCTACATGCTCCATCCTCCCACACACTGAAGAACCAATAAAATACAGTGCCTATGGAGATGTGTCTCACCTTCTTCTCCCATTGGGATTTTCTTAGATCTAATAGAAGTTGAGCTATGCTGTGCTCTGTCAGTACATGTGGATTTTCTTTTTTTCTCCTATCCAATCACTTATTGTCATGAAGCATACAAGAACTTATTACCTCGGAGGCTCTAACCATCTCTCAAGTTTGGTTATAGTCAGCCAACAGATGAAAAATTTACGAGGGGGAAAAGACATATCCACACACACCTACACACACACACACACATAGTCACAAATACTGTGATTGCTTAAGCCTCATTTCCTTAGGAAACCAGATTAAAAATAGCATTGATGTCAATAATGAAGTCTTTATTTCTTTGGCAGATTTCTGCTCCTTTTAAACCAATCCTCCCAGTGAGAGGTACTGCAAAGTTCTCAACTGGAACCAGACCAGATCACTAAGTGATAAGAACCTCACAGCAGTTTCACTGTACCTCAAACACCTCAAGGAAAAACACAAAGTGAATGTGAATTCTGTATAAACATTGAAAATTGGTGCCGAATATCATACCGAGTTAACCCAGTGGTGGCATTCGATTTTTCTCTCCATTTACCTTCAGTGTATAAATACAAGTTTTAAAAGTTTGCAAACCTCGGTATTTCAGGTATTTCCCATAATAAAGTGGAGAAAAATACTGAAAATCCTCAAGTTATTTATTTCAGATACAAGTTTCAGGCCCGCGACACCATTCTGGGAAAATGGCGGAGATTTCACTTTTCTGCCAGGGACAGATGCGAAGCTGAACTCCACCAAAAAGTTGTGTTGGATTGAAAATGCACTTCAAAGTTCTCTGGAAGATTAATTTTCAGTTTACGTATAACAGCTTAATCGAGACCAAAGCGTTTGGCAGCCTTTACTGAATATCTCCTGAAAAACAAAGTTCCAAGACATATTCATCCCAATTTCTGCTTATTCACCCACCTCCTCTCTCCTCTGCCTGCCTGGAAGTTGACAAAAGTGAAGCCTGGAAGTTCTGAAATCCTATTTTGCCATTTTTCAGTTCACAACTCTCTAGCAAACTTGTCCACCAAAAGCCAGACCTGTGGGACTCCCTACCTCCAAGCCAGTCACCTATAGGCTTCCAGCAGCCATAGCTCTGAAGCTTTTACCAAAAGCTGCACCCCAGTACCAGCATATTGGTATTCAATATTTTTGCAAAGAAATCCCATATTTTCAAGTTTTGTTACTAATCCTTTTAAAAACTAATTTGAAACAGCAGTGTTTTCCATGGATTGGAGTTACTTCTCATTCCCCATCAGTCAAGTCCAGACTCATGGTTTCATTAGGTCTACTGCACAGAGCAGAAAGGGAGCAGAGATTCAGGCTTCATGAACCCAAACTTTTTCCAATTTCAGATGGCAGCTCTGCTATTGGGCTTGGGTTTGAGCCCAGTTTTAGTTACTACCAGAGCAATTTTGTCCAACAGACCTCTGTTGCTTTCTACAGGTCTCTATAAAATAGCTGAACAGTGGCAGAGTTTGTGTTTTGAATGTCTAAGAGAGGTGAATAACTAAAGTTTACGACATCTCTTCTTGCTGGCTGGAGCACTAATTATTTCCCTTCTGCCTCTCTAAGTAATTCTATCTTCACTTTACATTTCTGATATTTAAATATTGGTTTTGGGCAGAAGTACATTGCACACACATTTTTTTTCCTTGACACGTCCCTTCTGATCTACCAGAGAAAACAACAATGGAACTAGGATTTAATAGGCTTATAAAGAGGGCATTGATGTTTTTCAGTAATGTGAAAGCAGCAGTGCAGACTAAAGAATTGGAATGACAAATAAATGTCTCATCCAGGTGCACATGCCAGTCACCTTGATGTCAGCTGCAGAACTACCATTAATTCAGTGAGAACAGGATCCGATTCCAAATCCATAAATCCTTTCTCAGTCAGTTTGCTCTGGTGGTATTCCTGGCATAACCATGACCAAGAAAACCTGGAACCCTCACAAGAACGCCCAGTTTAATGAGATTTCCAGTCCCAGTTTCCATACCAGTAAAAATCCTCAAGAAATCCACATAAATTACAGATAGGCTTTTAGAAGCTTTCAGTTTTACAGCTATTTTTGCAAAACAACTAACTCTAGCCAGCAGTCATGCCCTGACTTCCAGAGCATCAAGAAGATCACTGGTTCTTCTCTATATGCAGTTCTCCTTCAACTTGGCCCCAAGACTGGTTAGAAATGGTTTGAACCTGCAGGAGAAAAACATGACAAGGAGTGCAAACTGGTTCCTTGCCCTACTAAATTCCCTTCCCAGCTCCTGCCCCATTATCCTGAGGTTCTGACAGGGGAGCTGCAGGGGATACAGCTATGGTGGTCTGGGATGCCTTGGGACATCCATCTCCTTTCATTGGTGTAAGCACCCAGGCAGGAGGGCAGCAGAAAGGAGCATGAACACACACTGATGTGAAAGGCTACCAAAGGATTTATACTAACAAAACAGGCTCTGAACTTAAGGAAATTGGCTAGCCAAATTTCCTTCTCTTCTCGGACACCATCACACAGCAGGGTTACTGGAAGTGTATTTGGGAGCAGAGACACCTAAATCGTTATAGGTAGCACACAAGGATATCCCAGCTGAGAAGGAATCCTTGGATCTTTTGTAATCTGTATCCTGTCTGCTTTCCAAACAAGCATCCCACAGAAACCTCAGTGTAAGAGGAACACTGCCAGTGTTTGGGTTCTCCACATTGCCCTTATAAAATCTTCCCAATAGCACTGTTAAAGCTGGTTCAGAATCTTTTCATGAGACAGTTTAGGGATGGGAAGTGATGATGGATGTCTGGCATCCATATATTAATTTCAACACTCCCATTATGAAATCTAGGGTCATATGGAAGCTCTGCCTCATCTCTGGAGAGCTTACAGGGTGGCCTGAAGATCCACAGCAAGCTCTTGCATATGTGTGTGGGTGAAAGAGTATTTCATCTCACATTTAAACCCATTCCTGTTCAGCAGAGTGCTTAAGCCTGGGTGTAAATCTCTTGTGATTCTCTGCAGTTCTGAAAAGACAAAATTTCCTGAATTATGTCTACATTTTTACATCTTAAATGTTGAAGAGAAATACAGCAAGGGCATAGCCAAATTCTCTATGTTACAGGGCAGAAGGGGCCAATACAGCTTTCTTTTCTTTGAGAACAGGCAGGCAGAATTAGACTTACAAGGTAGAACTTGGCATGTGCGTAATAGTAAATACAACATGAAAATGCCAGGGACCCAGAGGAGCTGACATTAATGTATATGTTTCTTTAAACCAAAATCCTACTGCATACAGGCAACTTTCCCTACTCATCGTTGGAGGAACTACACCAGAGATGGTAAACGCATACACTGTGGTGTGCAAGGCCTATTTTATTTGCTTTTAACATTTACCTGAATACCTGCAACCAGCAAACATAAAGGCCTGGATGTGGGTCCTTCAGTGCAGCAATGATGAAAGCAATGGTGAGAAGTGGCCAGCCAGGACTCCTGTTGAGCACAGACTTCTCCACCAGACCACCAAGGATTGTTCAGGGCTTGTCCAGCTTCCCTCAACAGTTTAGGTGGTGACACAGAAGGAGAAAAGTGAAACTCAAATCCAGTTACGCAGATCTGCTCTTTCACTTGCAGTGTCTCTGTTTCCTTGGTTGGTAGAGGTGACAGCAGACTCAAGATAGTACAGCATTATGCAACGGTGAGAGCCGTGTTTATACAACTAACATCAGGAGTTTTTCTTAAATTAGAATTACAGGAATCAGCCTTCAGAACAGTAGATCCCTTTTCACAATAGGGTAGCCCAGTCAGGTTTATTTTGGCCTCCCTACTCAGGCATCTTTGCCGGTTTAAAATCCAGGTGAAAAGCAAATATTCAGGGCCTTCCAAACCACCACATAGTACAAGACCAATGTAAATTTTAAATGTTCCCTTTTGATTTTTTTTTCTGCTTTGTTTTGTTCTAAAAGGCTACAGACTGGATTTGCACTTGGAATGAGCTTTTCCCCAGTGGAGTATCTCCTGATTTACAACAGAGTGTCTGAAAAGAGAATCAGGCATCGCCTGTTTAATGCAGACGTTTAAATGAATCAATTACATGGTTTTGGTCAAAATTAGCACGCAAGTTTATTTCTAAAAGCAAAGTGATACTTTGCCTTAAAAACCAATGGTAAAAGTCGTCCATACGCAAAACCAGGCCGACCTCACTATAAGCATCTGGATGCCCAAATAAACACGAGCAGAAGGAATTCTAGCATCTGCAAACTGTTAATTCACCCTGTTCTTCTCTTTTGTAGGCTTGCCAAGTTCAATCTCCTGGTCGCCAACTTCTTGCTCCACTGAGACAACCCACTGATGAACTGTACTAGTGATGTCAGTAGCACCACTAATCAGTGCTGGACCAGGACGCCTGTCCCGGAGGATAAAGTCTCTTTATATTCCAGCCTGTGTTTTCTTTTTGCTTCCTTCCCCCACCCCCTCATCCTCTATTTCTTTTAGGTTCTACAAAGAATCCAAGATGAAGAATGGCAATGGGAAAGAACCACACAATCCTGGGAGATGGAGGAACAGACTTCTGATGCCAGGCTGAATTAATTCCCAGCAGCACAACAGTAGGTGTATCTTTGTGCCTGATTTGCACACAACACTACACATTGGGAGTGAAAACCACCTATTTGCATACTCAACATCTGTAAATCCCCAGCCCTCAGTGTGCCCTTGGATGGCAGCCTCAAGGCATTTCCCCCCTGAAAAAACACTTTCAAGTAAGGTATGTGAACCTGAGTACCTGATCTGGTGGAAGGTGCTAATGGCTTTCACAAAGGCTGTCTGGATTTCAATTACTCAAGTTTAAGCTGCATATACTATCCATCACTTCCTTTCTTTGCACAAACTGGGTAGAAAAAGTAGTTTACAGCAACAAAAAATCCCACCTCCACCTCTCCTCATCTCCCCAAATTAAACAGCCACCATGTTCCATCTCTACTGTGATCACCTTTTAGCCATGGAAGAAGCATGTTCAAGACAGCTACATCATCTGGGGATCTCCCCAGATGCTACTTAGTTTTCGGAGGGAAAAAAAAAATAAGTGATGATTCAAGACCACACAAGACTGAAGTCATTCTGGAGATCATTCTGGAGATATCTCTCAGTTCCTAGACACTGAAGAAAGCGAAGAGCAAGTCTGTTCCTATCTTTGGTATCTGCAGTATCTAAAACGATGGGTGCTGAAGTCCCAGCTGTCAATCCTTTGAGGAAAGGGCAAAAGGGAAAGAGCTAGAGCTGAGGAGTAAGATATCTTATATTCTTACTATGCTACCAGACAAAACCCCATCCTACAGAAGAGTTGCACACTTTCCTAGTGAAAATACAGTGCAAGCCATTCTGAGTCGCATTATGAAGAACTACCAAATAACACTCACAAAAGACTTTGGAAACAATACATAACATTATTGCTTGAGAGGTTGGACTAGATGACCTCTAAAAGTCACTTCCAACCCATGATTCTATTAACAGTCTAATTTAATCAGAATCATTACTGATGATGCTGCCTGCCCAAAGCTAGCTGAGAAAACTGCAAGATGGGGAGGGAATTAACCTGTTCTTAGCATAGAAATAATTAAAATTTACTTTTGCTGTTCCTACTCTAGGATGAATTCCTCTACTTTCATAGAATCATAGAATGGTTTGGGTTGGAAAGGACCTTAAATTTCATTTAGCTCCAAACCCCCACTACAGGCAGGGACATCTTCCACTAGACCAGGCTGCTCCGAACTCCATCCAACCTGGCATTGAGCACCTGCAGGGAGGGGGCATGGGAGCACACAGACATCTACAATAGAGCCTTTATCTTATTTTTCCTTGCTGATCACGTCAGAAATTTAAATTTACCCATCAAAAAGCAGGTACCCAATCTCAGCCACCTAAGCCCACAGTTGAGGGAGAGAGGTCTGCCTCTCACACTCATCAGTATCTGTTAACACACACTGACTTCAGCAGGAGATGCGGTCACCAGCCCGCTTGGCTTCTACTACATCATGAACAACAGCCTGGGTCTCTTCTGACCTCTCAGATACAGTGGGCTGCCTGGACCTGCTGGAGTAGGGAAATGTGATTTCCTTAACTGCACAACTGTGGACCACAGACAGTTTGATCTCCCTTTTCCTGTGGGAGATGCTATGGTACTTGGATTCCAAGTCAATTCTCCATTATGTCTTTATTATTATGTCAAATAATCAAACCTACTGTCTTAAAGCCTACTGATTTGGCTGCTAATAAACATCACAAACTGGAGTAGCATCCAAATTTCTGAAGCAGTAAATTCAGCTCTCAGCTACAAAACTGACAAGAAAGCAAGCAAGCAATGCAAGTAAGTAAAACATCCTAAGGAAATTATCATTGAAATTAACTGCAGGCATAAATTTATCCATCTGTTATTGTAAGTGTTACTTGAAAATTATTTGCCCATAAAAATGAAATAAGCTACAGTGATTTTTTTTTTTAAACATTGACTTCATGTGTATAGTTTTAGTTGCCAAAATATTCACTCTTATTAACAGCCCATGTGCTCTTGGCTGTCTCTCTTTCTTAACTGTAAATGGACCTTTATAAATTGCCTGTATATATCAAGTCTAACATGCTTCACTGTTATTATGGATCAATAATTCCCAGCAATCCAGGATGGTTTCTCAAAACCCAAGCAACTCACGAAATTTCACTTGGAAATACTCTATTTAACTACTTTTATTCATTCAAAGGGAAAAAATGCCATGTCTGTTACCTGAAGAATATCATTTAACTGCACAAACAATAAATGCCATTTCATTACTAGTGTATAGTTACTGTGACTATAGGGATGGTGAGATTTTCACATTAAGTCTGAATACGGTAAACCCTGGCAGGAGAAGAATGAAGTGCATAGAGCTGGGCCCCATTTTACCCAAAGCCTGTTATTTTTCTTGGAAAGAAGAAAGAAATGAAAGTAGAAAGAATAAATGACTATTTTCACTTCTGTATGTTTTATAAAGGAATAAATTAAAAGTCCAAACTGCTCCAATGCATTTAAATTTTGAGCAAGGCCGCGGATGATGAGGAAGGGGGAAATCTATTGAAAAGTCTACTTTTTTTTATTTAAAAACAACAGAAAACTGTAAAGCTCCATTTAGAATTGTGTAATTTTTTTTGGTTTAATGCTTCCGATTGGAACAACAACAAAAATCTTCCAACAGTATAAAATGCTTTGCTTCACTTTGTGGATCTGAAAGTTTTATCCCAGCTTGCTTGAATAAAAGTGCAAGGTCGTACACCTGGGTCAGAGCAATCCCAGGCACAGCTACAGGTTGGGCAGAGAGGAGATTCAGAGCAGCCCTGTGGAGAAGGA
>JASSUY010030634.1:0-72855 GCA_032466535.1 Forpus xanthops | reverse complement strand
GTGTTCAAGGCCAGGTTGGACATAGCCTTGGGTGACATGGTTTAGTGGGAGGTGTCCCTGCCCAGAGCAGGGGGGTTTAAACTTAATGATCTTACGGTCCTTTCCAACCCTAACTATTCTATGATTCTATGATAATATTCAAATGCCTCTTTCCTCAGCCTTGTGCTCAGTTACAGACCAGACTCTCAACTTCTCATACAATGCATCAGAAGGCCTTCGCAGCTCAGCACACAGCAAAACCATTTAACCAGCACTATCACTTTACAGAGCAGAACACCACCCAATCACTTGGGATTTTGATCAACATCTGCAAGAAGTGGACTTGCTTTTTCAGAACTAAACAGAAAAACCCTGCTTTCCCCAAATGACCAATTTTCTACCAAAAAAAACCAAAAAACAACCCTACCAGCTGAAAGATTTTGCTCAGCCTTCATTTAACAAGAAGGCAGGATGAAGAAGGTAGAAATTCTTTGCATAATATCACTAGTAACCAGGCTGTAAACATGTAGAGTTGCACAGGCAACTAAATTAACCTCCTGTCACATTCCAATCAGCCCAATGGGCACTACAGGGAAAGAAGCATTCTTCAGAAAGATGGGGTACTTTTCTCAGTGGGACTCCTGCTGCACCCAAGTGACACTTCGAACCAACTTCCATGCAATTTCTATTTCTTACACCTTCCCTTGGGTTTGATCCTCTTCCATCTGAAATCACTGGGGAAATTGCCAGTGGTGACCTAACCTGCCAGATCTGGCAACACCAGGGTGTGGGATCTTGCCTTTAATTAAGGTTATTTAGAACTGGAGAGAGGAATTGCCACATATCCTTCCACCTACAGCCACACACTCTTCTCCAGCTGGGTGAGAAGTCAGCTTACACTGGAGAAGCTATGGTTTTCCTGATGGCAAAGTACATTTTCTGTTATAGGGACCGAGCTTTACTGTGTTTCAACCCAGAAGAGATTTCTGCCAGTCTAAACCCATGGCACTGACCAGACTTTCTGCTGACAGGCATCAGCATCCTCCTCCTCAGTACTGCTGGGCTCCCACACCACCAAACAAGAATATCCATCACCTTGCCTTACAGGTGAAGCCAGCCATAGTTTCTACTGCTTTTGGTCATGGTAACCCATGTGTATGTCTCTTGTTTGTTGTTCTAAACAAATGCACGCACACCCGTAGGAGTCTATAAAATGTCTTGTGCTGAACTATCCACACATGGCACTGGGTGGTGAGACTGGCAGAGGAACCATGCAGGGCTTTGCCTCTGTAGGGCTGTTTTCAGGATAGGACCCTGTCCCCGAGCCCCTTGGATCCATTTATACCTGTGAGTTACAGGATGCCACAGAGTCCAAAAGAATCATCATACAAGTAGGATTCTCTCCTACAGCAGCCCCAGTCCATAGCAGTGTGTTTCGGGAAGGTTTTCCAAGGTGCTTTCCTCAAACAGGCTAATTCAAGTGGTAGATATAACAATGCAAAATACAAATGGATCAATAAAAGCTACTTTTACAATTCAGCATGTGGGGAAAAACAAACAAAACCCAACAAAAACCTTCAGGAGAAAAAACTCCATTTGAATTCTAACAGAAAATGAACTTCTTTGCACTTTGGCCACACAAAGAAGTTTTAGCATTGAAAAATTAATCATTTTCTCACTATTTAATTCATGAAGAAAGTTATAAAAAAAAAAAATAAAACATCCCAGAAAAGAAAGGATGAATTAATTGTACTCAAAGTGATATGGCCTACAGGGATGGTCTGCTTCCATGAGAAACACCAAAGGGATGCTTGAACAAAGAACCCAACCAAAAAAGTTTTCCTTGAGGACTCCTGCACCCTGGTTTTCCACAAACGCAGCTCCATGTGTCTGCTCTGTCCTCCTGCAGTCAGTGCTGGGAAAGAGAAATACCCCAGCAACAATGAAAGTTTTCAGCATCACCAAAAATGGCTGATGGGGAATGAAATCTCAAATCCCCCACAACTTAGATATCACTTTCTAGAGAATTAGTACGCGTTTGCTTAATTTCATTTCTCTTATTAGCAGAGACAAACAGCTGCAATGGATTGGATTAGTGACCCATCTACTCCAAGATCCTGTCTCAAGCCACAGTCTGTAATTGATACCTAGGAAAAATGTGTACAAAGGAGGACAAGTGGGCAATGACATCCAGTTTACCCTCCGTGCTCTATCATATACTGACTTTCAAAACTGAAGACTAAATCAAAACCATTGCGTTCAATAATCTCTGATAAACTTCACCCCATGAATTAGACAAGCTGTTTATTTTATGAATCCCTGTCCAGTTATGAATCACCATGATATATCTTCCTACTGTAAAAACAGTTATACTCCTCAGACAGAAACATCAGGCAAGCTTGAGATTAAATAAGCTTGGGAAAACTCAGTCTGGATACACTCTAAAATAAATAACATCAAAATGCATGTGTCTCTGCTAAACCCTGCAGCCTTTAATCAAAATTGCCACTGAAGTGAGTAGGGAAAAGTGAGTTGCTGCCAAAGTTCATACTGAGAGACATGGGATGAGAGGCAAAGTTCTGTCAAAGAATGAGAAATAGTCAAAGAGAGGGAGCAGGAAGAGCAGATTGGCTCTCAACACAAGTGTCAGCCTGCCTTAGAGTTGAGGGAGCTCAAAGAGCCACTTCAGCTGGTGCTCAGGACTCTGCCTGAACAGTTATTATACTTTAATGACACAAAAATGTGAGTTCCACTGGAAAGGGAAAAACATTTAAAAAGGGAGAGAAAGGACAGTAGCACGTACTGTTGCAGATTCACATTAGCACTATAGACATCTTTGTTCTGCAGACTTAATGGTGAGAATTTAAACAAGCAAAGATATACTGAATCTCTAACTTAATGATTCAACATTCTGGTATTTAGCTACAAACATAACTCACACACTTGTGCAAGGTCCAAAACCACCAGTCTGTACAGACACATCCCTAAAGTAGCTGAGTCACCCATCAAGAAACAGTAACTACAGCAACCCCAGATGGTTTGAAACCACAGGCCAGCACCATGAGCCACACATGCATGCGAATGTCATAGCAAGGTTTGCACTCTCAGTGCCCACATTCAGTACCCAGGCTTGCAAATTCAAAGGCACTTCAATTACCTCTTACACTGTAGCCACAAACACAATCATGGTGTGAGTATACCTGAAGCAGCCCACAGGTTGGGCTCCAAAGGGAACAAACACAAGAGTGTGAAAGGCATCAACAGCTTCACGTTTCTACAACGAGATGAAAGCAAAGGAGTAAGGCCTGTCCATGGCTGGATCCACACCTACCTCCTACACCAATTCACTGCATTTTAGAAGCAGGTTTGGACAAATAAAAACCTTTCTGCTGCAAAGGGAAGCTCCCAAAGAAACCTCTCCACAGGACCAGAGACAAAAATCCTGATGCATTCAGAGCACTTCCAATCACAATAACCACATAAAATAGACAAAGTCACGATTTACCTGCTCCAAAGGCAAAGAAGAAACTCTTATCTGTATTCTCCCTTAAAAGCGCCATCACTCTCTTCCCCATTCTCTCATTCCTCTTGTAGATGAGCTCCTGTCTGAAGTAACTGTCTATCTCCTGAGCTGTCACCTGCTCATGTGGTGGGAGTGTTGTGTTGATGAAGTTAGGTACCTGAAATGGAGAGGGAATGTAGTTCAGGTGACAGTGGTTAAGTCATCCCCAAAACACTGGTGCTTTTAATCCAGCCTTATTTAAACCACCTGAGCATCACTATCATACAAAAAAACCCAACCACTGGAGTTTGTGAGAAACAAAGAAAGAAGTCACCAATAAGAACCTTTTTTCTCCTTTGTTCCTTCAACAGAATGTAGTTTTAAGTGTTACATTTGGGTGAGTTACCAAACTCTTTATTTGGATATTGCTAAATATTACACCTTGTTTAACACAGTTCATTGCCTATTTAATACCAGAACAAATTCTGTAATCTGTCCTCAGCCAAGGTCATCATGAACTTGAGTAAGGCCTGAAAGATTTGGCTTGTACATGGTCCTTTTTAATAACATAACAGTTAAAAAACTAGGGAAGGTTAGCAAATCCAGATATATGAAGATGTAAACAGGGTAAACCCCCTCATTTTTCTTGCAGCTTTAGATATTATTCATTGAGCCAGAGAAAACCGTGCATTGCAATGCAGAAATCCCAGGAACATTCCAAAGAAGAAATTTCCACAAGAACTGTTCCTTCAGTCCCAGTTTTTGGAAAGACAGATGTTCACAGGCACAGAGGAAAGGTTGAAATCCAAGGGATAGCTTGAGTCAGGGGAGCGAACCCAGGAAGGAGCTATAATGGACAGACAAGCAAGAGCTCTGATTAAGAGGCCACGAGTCAGGGCAGCCTTCGGAGACAGGAAAGGAAGGTGAAAGTTTTAGGAAACATCAACACCCACGTAAGAGAATTCTCTTTTTCCCTGCTTTTGGCTGAATGGAAGTGAAGGCTGGGAACTGAGGAGACCTGGCCTTAAATCACCTGAGATGCTTTGGGGAAAGCAAAGTATGGCACTGCCTGTGAGGACAGCCTGCTCTTACACAAAGCAGGAGAAGCAATGCTGGGGGATCAAATGACTTTGTGGATGCCATTCCAAAGAGGGGAAAGCCCTGATGCTGTGGGTCTAGCTATACCGAGGACAGAAGTTGTGACCAGGCTATGACCAAGAGGGTCTTTGCCAAGAATGAAAGCACCTTTGTTCAGCTTGTGCAACTCCATCATTTGCAATAATACATCCACATCCACCGTGTTCCTCATCTTTACCTAACCTAAAATGCACAAAATGGAGCCATTTACTTGCCTTTTTTTCCCCTCCTTTTTTTCTTTCCCTTCTGTGAGAAAGAGTTTTCCAGTGCCTGAGAGATGAATTTTAAACCAAGGACTGGGTTTTGTCAACATTTCACAAGCTTATCCAAGAAACAAGATGAAGGAAGGCATCACCTCTAGAGGCACATCATCAGCTACAGGCCCTGATGCACCTTGTGCATTCTTGTATTTCTAAGATTGTCAGAAATAAAACATACATGTATGTTTCTGCATGTGTGTGGCAGAGGACAGAAGATAAATGACTAAAGTAAGTATGCCATTACACAGTAGTGCAACCACATTCTGAGCTATGACACTGGCTCCATTAATCACCTCCCTCCTCCCTGTACTGCAGTTCCTTTCCGCAGTCAGTGACATACACCATGCCTGGCTTCAAGGAGGCAGCTGCTCCTGTTGATTCAAGAAACCCTTTGGATTCCTAACCACCAGACAGGGATCAGGAAGTCAAGAAACAGTTACACACAATTAGGAAGCCATTAACTGCAGCCAGAATTTAAGTTTGTTGGGTTTTTGTCTGAAAAAGAAAACCAGTCCTTTTAAAAGGATGGGCTAAAGAATGTACCAGAGGGATGTGCCTTCTCTTTAGCAAGCATTTTTGTTTCCATTCACTTTAAGAATTAATTTTAACATTTGAATGATATGTATTTGTTGTTTTGAACTGACAGTGAATTGATGAGGCATTTGCTGTGCCAATGGGTGAGAGAATGACCTCTTGGTAACAGCTGAATACTGCTACTGGTATTTAATTTTATAGTGGGGTGGATGATGTGACTGTTGAATAATCCTAATGTCTAATTTTGCTGTTATGTATGAAAGCAGCAGTTGGATCAGCAGTAAAACACAGTGCAACCCATCACCTGGAGTGCGTGTTCACTGTGTAGTAGATATACATGACAAGAGAGAAATGATTCTTTCTGTCCAGTCTCTGCAAGCTATTCAGTTTTCTGAGAACCAAACCAACTTATATATATACACATACACATATACATATACAGTACACAATACACACATGCTACGTATTTCCCATGGAAACTCAGTAATATATTTCATTCAGAGGTGTTCAAAAGAAAGAATGTTTTTACTCAATCAGTTAAAACTCTTTCTTTCTTCTATGCCTATTTACTTTGTGTTACAGTTCTCCTTTGAACAGTATAGATGGACCCCAAACCCAGTCATTAGGTACACTCTGCATTTCTTATTTAAGATTTTGAGGGTAAAGGAAGAGAATATGAGACCAAAAAAGAAGTCCCAGCCTTGCAGAAATTTCTTTCCCTCCACAATGCCTGTGTAATTTTTCTTGAGTCAATAACCCTGATGGAATATATGTGTGGGTAAAGCTCTGCACACACATCCGAGCTCACAGTGCTGTGGGATGGAGGCTGTAATTCTTCACCTTTGAAGTCAGCTGGAGCTTTAGGAAGAAGAAAAGATCATGAAGTGGTCATGACACTACCCTGAAAAAATGGTTCTGTTCCCATGGGTGACACCAATCTCTTGCATGATCACAAGCATATCATTTGGGTTTAGACCTTCAAAAGAAACTCGGCACTTAACCTCCACTGAGTATCTTTGAAGCATTTGGCTTTATGCCTCCTGTCCCTCAAAAGTCCATCTGTAAAATGGGGACAGCAATACTTTCTAACCCAATGTTACATACAAGGCAATGGCTGAATCTTGCTGTTGAAGGACCCAAAGGAAGATGTAAGGTCCAAGATGTTCAGTGGTAGGCTCTCTTCCCACAGATACTTTGTGGAAGGAGGTTGGAAATTCGTTGTAATCATTAGCAAAAGAGCTAACAACATACTTCAGCTTAGAAAAATGCATCAGCTGTATCTCAAGATCTCTGCTGTGCTGTCAACTTTGCCTATAGAGACAAAGAAATGAAAAGAAGGCAAGCAGAGAAAAGCCAAATATACTGGTGTAGAGTCTTTTATCACATTTAGGGCTTACTGCCAAAGTTAGCTGAAACTTCACAAACACAGGGCTGCATTTAAGTACATTTTCTTATTTTGTAGTTTTTAATATTTGGACAGATATTCTGGGCAGAGGCACAGTGCCAGGGTTGTGAATATCTATCTGCAAACAATTTTTTTAGACACATAAAAGAACCATCAAATTTGGTTATCTCTTTTTTTTCCTGCTTTGGATTTATTGGCTACAGTGGAACTGCTCTAGATTCAGTCCAGTATCAAATCACAATCAGATGTGGAGGAATAGTGTTCATCGTCCCTACTCCTGTACACTACATTTCCCGATTCTCTGACAACCTCTTCTGCCCTTGTTCTGTTCCAGTGATGATAGCCTACTTCTGGAATGTGCATTCGAATTGTAAGATTATGTCAATGGAAAACTAATACTACCAACATGTGAACAAAGGCTGCGCGCTCTTTCTTGTCTGTGTGCAAGCAACGGCGGTCTTCAATCATAAGTCTACCTGTAGGTGGAGAAGAAAAAGCTTTGACAGGGAAATGGAATGCCAACCCCTGCCATGGAAAATACAGTGATCCTGAAAACTTTCCTGCCATTATCTTCCTATGGTCAATCGTCTTGGCTTCTGAGACTCCCCTCTCCCAATGTCTCCTAATCAGCAGCTGCCTAATTGCTTTCCAGTCTCACTCCTGTGCAAAGTCCAAACTCCAGACTCTGCAAGTACAGTATCACTAATCCTTGCAATGGAATCTCAATAATAAAAAATGCCTTATTTCTCCTCAGACAATTTCCAGGCTAAATAGAGAAGATAGGAGGAGGCACTTCCAGATACTCAAGGGACATCTATGGCAACATGGAGAGCTGGCCACTGGCTTCCTGAGTTCCAGTCCAGCGCCTCAATATAAAGCCATCCATCTTTCCTTGACAGGAGGGCTCAGCCTCCACACTAGTAATCCTTATATCCAGTTGTTTGCAGGGAGTTGTTCCTACATCACTCCAAATACATTTATTTTTGTTCCTAAATATGATAAATATTGGGTTCTCTTTATTAATCTTCTAGTTTATGAGCTTTACTTGGGCAAGGCCTAAAGACAAGTAATGGATCCTGCTTTGAAGGATTTTCCCTGCACCACAAGGGTCAGGAACTTTCATGTGGTTGACTGCACTACGCAAGATAAGGATCTCAAGAGCTGACAGCACAGCTTAGGGGGGCTGCCAGGGAGCCAGAGCAGCATCCTGAAACCTGCTGGTTCCTCCAATAAACCAAACAGCCCTAAATTCACACCAGCCCTTCTTGGGTCAGAGGCTGACATCTGAGCTCCAGTTATCATTTGCTTATGAAGGGAGGATACCCTCCCATTAACCAGCCTTGACAGGGCATTGTGCTTTTTACTGCACTGCTGCAAAATATACTGCTCGGCACTTGGAAGACATCTGCTTCCTTCTGATTTATGGGCCCTTCTGGCATCTGGGAGAGCCATATCCACTTACTGCAGCACCTGATATGAAGGATTCAAACAGTGTAAAGTGAATGGGCTGCAAATGCAAGCATCTCCATAAGGAGGATGTGACTGCTGCTGACTCAACTAGTTCCCCTGCAGTACTCTTGAGCTTCCATCCTGATGGGAGACTTCAACAGTCAAGGGGGTGCTGCGTTAATATGATTTAGTCCAAAGCCCAAGGTTGTCAGCTGCCAAGAAATGAGCTTCCAGCTCCAGGGAGAAGGAGACCAGGAAAGAGCTCCTCAAAACGGTGTCCAGTTGTGATTAATCCATGATGGCTTTCTTTAAGCACCAAAATTTAAAGTAATACATTAGAAGCCTGAGTGGACTGTAAAAGGAGTCTTCAGTCCTCTGGGTAAGTCAGTTCCATCACTCCTTTCCCTTTCCCAGGGCAAACATATAACCAAGATGGAGCTTGAGAATATATCAGAAACACAACTAGCAGGATATGGGGGTCAATTTGGTGGATTCTGGGCTGCTAAAATGGATTACTAGAACCATACCCTGACACCAAACTCAGGTATGGACTCAGACTGATTTGAATTCAAGAAAGCTTTACATCACCAGTCCCTGCTCATACAGTTCCACAGGGACAGCTCTCCATGCAGTCAGAGGACAGTTTTGAGCACTGATTTTCCATTACATCCCTTTACTTAGCAGGAGTCTGTAGTGTCCCAAACCTCCGAAACCAAGGAATAGCCCTGAAAAACTGCAAGGCAAAAGGACAGGCAGCTCTACCTCAGTGAACAGTGTGGTCTTGCAAACTCAGAGTTCACCAGAGCAGGGCTTCATGAACCTAAACTTATTTTCCGGCTTCAAGGCATTGCAGCTGGGATGCGTTGCTGCAGCTTCCGCATTTCTGTTCTGCTTAGGTACATCTAATCCTCTCTGAGCCAAAGGCTGAGGACTCCTTTCACTGAGATATGCTGTACTGTTGAAGACTCAGATTACCAGGACAGCCAGTCTAAGAACAAGCACATTTCTTAGGACCAGCCCTAGAGAACCACTTCTGGCTAATCCCTGCCCACCCACATTACTGTTCAGGATCCACAGATGTGGCAAATACATTGCAAATACAGTTCATGCCAGCAAGCTTTCTATAACTGGCCTATCTGATCTAAAACTAGCTTGGGTACCAACTTCGCATGGTATGAATAACTTCAGTGTGAAAGCTGAGGTCCCTGACACTGAGTTTCAAATTGGCTAACTCAGGTCTACAAGCATCTAAATGTGTAAATAGAGGAAAATTACAAATAAGAGAAGACTTGGAGCAGGAAAAAGGGCTGAAAGCTTAGTGAAGTCCCTATGGATAGTACACAATACTTCTCAAGAAGAACTCTGTAAGGTGGCTCAAAAACTGCAGGATCATTGCTGGCTTGAGTCTAAACTTGCCTGCAGGCAGGGCAGGCTGCAACCCCTAGAGCTCTGTGTCTCTGTAGCTTCACTCCCCATCACACCTGCATGGATACCCTTCAGGGGAGCCCCAAACCCATTCTGTTGCTGCAGCACCCAGCCAAGTGACAGATGTGTGCCCTGCCTGGTTGTACCTTCTCGTACATTTGAGTTGAAGGAAAGCATGCTCAAAACAAGAAAAAGGTGGTGGAAAAGAAGCAGAAGGGCCACAGGGATGGTCTGTGCACCTCCAACAGCTTGGAGGGTGAAGCTTCTATCCCTGATAAAAAGACTTTCACCAAATCTCTGAGAAGTCACAACCTCCATGTATGTTTGTTTTGCCACACCTGGTAAATCCTTGCTTTCCAAGCACACAGAATAAAAGAAACAAAAGAAGAAACAAGCAACACCAATTCCTCCCCCAAGGCCTCTCTCCCTCCTCACCCCAACCCTGTCTGTGCTCCCCTTGGTACCGATGCCAAAATATGCAGCCGGCCTCTCTATCTGAATGAATGTTTTGATTAAAGAAGTCTTAACAAAACACAGTCAGAACAATGATCCTGGCTCCCTTTCTGTAAGCTTCCCCCAACTGTGCAGAGTATATTTAGGACCAGATTACAGGGACCTGTTCATTAATTGAATAAGGATGACAAGCCTGCAGTGTATGCAAATGGAGGTTTTGGTTTCAGTGGGGACGGTAAATCTGAGCTACCTAATGATACTCCTGCTTCACTTAAAACTCCTTTAACTTTGGGATATTTTCCTTCCAGCTTTCACGAGCTTGCAAACATATGGAAAAGTTCAAGTTTTTCTATTTCCCTTCCAAATGCTTTGTTTCCTTCGACAAAGAGTATTCTTTTTTTTTCTGTCCTGACACTAAAACCATCACCTATTATATTGCCATGACACCTGAGTAAAGATACTGATCAAAGGGCAAAGCAGGGCAATAAAGTGAAAAAACTGAGGCCAGAAGGTTTGGGTTTGGGGTTGGTTTATTAAAGCATTGCAATTCTTTCTCCAAAGGTATTTTTCATTTTGTCTTCTGTTACACAGTGAGAGAACAGCTGGTCAGTAGTGGGCACAGACCCAGGTCTGGCTGCCTTGAGTATATATTGTTCAGGGCTTTTCAATGAGTTTCTTCCCATCCCTGTTTAGAAGGATTCTAGGGAAAGCCTGAATGTTTATGTGAAGACCGCAGTATGATTTTAACCCGAGGCAAGTGTGATCCAAGAGATACGGTTTGCAAAATATCACACAGCTTAGCAAGGAGCAAAAAGCTGGTTAATAATACAACAGCAGCTGGGCTGGAGAGAGACCTCCGGAGCTGACACCACAAGGCACTGCTGTGCAGAGATGGCCCTGCTCTCCCATTCGGCCCTAGCAAAACTCCTGGCTATTCCCAATCCAATCAGTCTAAGCTTCCTATGTATGTTGGCATCTGGCATGATGACTTTCATCTCAGTTTAAGGTGGTGAGGTTAGAGAGGACTAGTATAGGAGATAAAGATGCAGAACATCTCAAAGAAAGCTTTTAGAAATGGAACAGGGACCAGCCAGGAGAAAAATAAAAGGAATAATTCAAAAGAAGTCAGTGAAGAAAAATTAAGTTATTTTTGAAACTGCTTTTTTTGCATCTAAGCTGGCGGAACTGTATAAACCTTGACCTTATCAGTAATGAGCTCTCCCACAGAAGACAAGATCCAGGTCTGAAATCACCATCAGAGAGCACAGTTTACACTGGGGAACCGGATCTACAGTGTTTGCTACTCAGTAATGCAAAATAATAGTGTCAGACCAAGGAATGTTGGGTCAAGGAGTACCCAAGAACAGAGTCTTTTCAGATAATGTCTAATCCTAATCCTGCCAGGTCAGCCAGGACAACCAAAGTGCCTCCTTGATCCACTTTTTTCCCCCCTTCCTTTCACAATGAGGTGACAAACACATCCTCTGGATAAAACAAAGGGAGGAAAAGCATTTTGTACACTGAGCCCACAAGATATTGTTTAAAAAACTAACAAGTCTTTTTCATTTCTCTTGAACAAATCTTTCCAAGAAACACTTCATAAACCAGCTCTTTAAAAAAGAAGGGACAGTAAATGCTTTACAACAAACATACAGCAATGCACAGAAAGCAGCATGCTACTACCTTGAACTCCAAATGTTTTTACCAATCACTCCTTCATACTCTTTTATAGTTTATTCCCTTACTAATAAATACAGGTAGTCAACAATATTTCAATGTTTTTAATGTAAATCAGCCCTATTCTGAAGGTGAACATGTTCCTTTTCTAATAACACAGCAGTCTCTGAAAGAAAAATCTGCCTTTAAATGCCTTGTTCCAATTTCTCTCTTTTTCTCCTCTCCCATTGCTTTCTCCATGGAAACTGGAAAGAGGAAGGAAGGAACTTCCAAGGTAAGACAACTCTAAATGAAAACAAGTAACAAAAAGTTTCAAGCAAGAGCCCATTTTCAGAACCTGTAGCATGGAAACGATCTGGGCATGTTCCAGATTATTAATAAAACAATAATCTCGGCAGTGTTTCCCCCAGCACTGTCATCAACAAGTAGACTTAACTCTCACAATAGGGATCTGTAACCAATTTTCTGAAGCACATAAGCCAAAATATAATATTGCTCCAATCTGGAATCCTGTTCTGACATAATATGAAAATTAGACTCTGAAAATTTTGGCTGCACTTCTGTTTTTTTTACTTTCAAATGCTCACAGTATACCAAGGCACAAAGCTGTAACTCAAGTGCAAGTGGAAAGAAAGCATGATCCCACTGCAGAGGATCAGGAGCTCTTGTGAACTATAGAAAGCCAACAGCAGGATCCTGTACTACAGCCCAAAGAACAGAAGGTAGGAGACAAGGGGGCCTGAGCAGTGATGAGCAAATATGTCCCCAAACACCCAGGCAGCATCAGGATTGCTATCAATGTCATGTTAACAGACACTTCTGGGAGAGTTAGTGACCCTTTCCCTGGATCCAGCATGAGAAACTCTTGGGACTGGCTCCCTTGGCGCCTGGGACAACCTTGCACTTGCTTCACTGGAAAGCCTACAATCATTTTCCCTGGAAGAACGAGAGGCTGTGCCAGTTCGCCTGCACTTTGTTAGAGCTGAAAATGATAAGATGCTTCCAAAGCATTGTGTTACAATAGCTGTGCCTTCAGTTTATGGATTTATCTTTCTTTGCCCTAGATAAAACTCCGTTCCTTGGACAAATTAGGTCTGCTTGTCGTTCAACACTCTACCTAATGGTCTCAGCTGTGTGTATCTGTACTTATTGAAGCTGAAGCATTCCACAGATAGTTTTGATTGATTTGAGAAGTGAGCTTAGAAACACAGTTGTATTTTATCCAGAATGAGAACAGGGCAAGTTAATGATGTAATTAGAATTATCAGCACCCTTAAATCTTAAAGAACTTGTTTAAATGCAGGATGATAATAGTTTTGAAGGGGTACATAACACAACTTGGCAATTTATAAACAGCAAGTGCATTGTGAAGTGAGACATTAACCTTTTTCTTCTTTAGTTTAGAGAGGCTGACTACTGACATGAGGTTAGCATACGGATCTTTAATGCTGTGTTATGAGGACTATCATATGCTTTTCAGAAGGCAACAGGCACTACCTAAACACTGTATGTCCACATGAATCCATAGGATTTTGAACTGCAGAGGCAACTCAAGATATGGGTGATCTTGTCGTACCAAGTTATGGAAGAAGCTCAGTTGCTTTTAATGAACAGAGGTTGAGGAAGGAGGCACAGTAATCCCTGAGTAACTGAAAGGGGCTGAGACATGTCTGCAGGCTGTGGTGATCACCAAGCAACTTCACTGAATACCTTCCTTTTCTGTGCAGGATGAAGCCAAGACCCTACCTCTCCTGGCAACAAGAAGATGGTTATGCTCAGGTGAGCATAAGTCCCATAAAGTACGTCAGTTACTGGCCTCACTTGATATCTTCATTTTGATATCCAACTATAGCTGGACCCAGTCGGACTCATATAAAGCCTGTGGAGAATAATATTCTCCAGTATTTAATGGGCTTTCAATACAGTCTAACACACAAGCCATAAGGGCTCTCAAGAGGAAAGACGCTTTCAGAGTGGCACGTATGACTCTTGCACCATACTGTTTACACTCTATGGGACAGGCAAATAACAAGTACACAACCAGAAGAAACTCTCTTGAAGAAGCCTACTTGTAAGCAGTGTAGCTGCAAGCCTCTGATATGATTCTATGATTCTATAAGTAATGAGAGAGGAGAAACCATCTTCTCCTGGGATAGGAACGTCTCCTCAAGTCAGGAGCATGGCTGAGGACAGAAGAGTAGAAACAATAGCTGGAGACAACAGGTACAGTTTTTGGGAGAGGTTGAAGTAGAAGAGTCTCAGCCTTGGCTTTTTGGTCTTCCTCTTAATAAAGCATATACAGGAATACAAGGAAACACAGAGCCGGCTAATTCTATGCTGTCAAAGATGAATCTGCTTTACAGAATTGTCCTTAAACAAATGAACAACTCTAAACCAACCACAAGATAGTAACTGGTGCAAGGTATTGCTGAACCCAACCCCTAGATGGTTATGTTCGAAGAAAGACCAATATAAGGATTTAGAGAACATGATAAATTGTCCTGCACCCTGTTTTTCTCCCACCAAGGCTTCGGGTCATTCGGCAATGTCTCAGGTAAGAAAAAGCACCCTCTAGAGGTAGATAACAGTTTGCACTAAAAGTTCTTTTACATTTTAATGCATCTGGACATGCTGGCCTCAATTCCCTTGTGAGAGCGTCACACAGAATACAGACGTTAAAGCTAGTGATCTAATCCAATGGGGTTTTGCTTGTAAGGAGCTTGTTTCAAAAGCAGACAAAGAAACTGACTTCTTTGAGGGGGAAATAATTTGAAGAAAGAGCAGAAAATACGCCTGTCCTATCTTTAACTTGAATGCTTTTCTTCTATATCATTTTGACTCTTTGCCCAGAACCCCAACATAAGCCTCTTGATTACAAAAGTCACAAGAGAATTAAGTGTTTGTAGAAAGCTGTAGAAGGAGAGATGTTTCCTACTCCCCTTCTGGGTCATGGTCTAGCTGAATAAACTCAGCCCCTTAAAATTTTACTGAGTTTAAATAAGGATTTATGCGTTTGGGAAAACTGGTGCTTGGAAATAAGATTTAAGAAGAGAGAGAAAGGAATGAGGAATGTCATATAACCACGGGAAAACAGAGGTGTTTCTCCCTTTCACTGCTCTTAATTAAGACTTAAAAAACCCTAAAACACCTCTGAAACTGACAAGGATTTGTTCAGTCCTCACTGTCATCAATGCTGATGGCTTCAGGACAGGACAACATCAGGGATTTGGGGCCCTTCACATCCCTCCATTTCAGGCACCTCATCCTGGCTAAGCTGGGCTTCCCAACCCCAAGGCATCAGCTTCTCCCTGGGGAGGTCCTGTCCCTGTTCCTGGGTGCCAAAGGAGCTGTTCTGTGACCAAGCTCCTGCTTTGGCCTTAGAAATAACCTTCCCTGCACTTTTCCTCCCAGTGCAGGGAAATGACCCTGGCACTGGAAGACTTGGTTCCAGAAGTGTTCTGTCATCTTCTCCCAAACACTGCAGGAGTCAAGAAAACTGGTGATGACAAACTGTGCATTTCCCAAATTCCCTTGGGGAGGAGTAAGAGGCTCAAGAAACTCATCCATAACTCCTTGAGTCTACAGATTCAATATTTCTACTTCTGGTCCTTTTTCCACTCCAGGATGAGTTTTACTCTAAAGGCATCTCAGTATCTTGCAGACAACTACTGAAGATGCTCTGTTTCCCAAGATATATGCTAGAGGAATTTAGGAAGTTATTGCACCAGGATAAGTACTCCCTATCACTACTATCCCTCAGTAACTTTAGACTTTCTCAGTTACTTCACAGTTCCTTAGTGACCTAAAGCAATGGCTTGGAACTGAGGCAACTGATGGGCAAGTTCACCTTTATTCTGCAGCTCCTATTTGATCTTCCAGGGACAAGCAGGCACTAATAACCTTAAAAACAGCCTTCATATGAATCCTCAAAGAGAGCTAAAGCCTTCTCCAGGTCTCCCTGGATACATCGGACAGAGCTGGATTCCTGCCCTTCACTGTTCATGTTGAGCACTGAGTCCAGCAACTCCAGTCTCAATCTTCTATTTCTTCCTATGTGGTATTTCAAAGCTGCATTAATGGTACTAGCTCTAAGGACTTACCAGACCCTCTGAAGAGCTGGGTCAGCAGATAGGCTATTATAGAAGAATGGGTACACCTTCTAAAAACACTTTGTGTGACACTCTTCTCTCTCAAGACTGGATGGGCATGGATACCTGCCCTCAAGTATAAGTGATGATGCATCTCATTTGGGATATTTATAGTTTTTCTGCACTTGAAGGCCCATCATCTGTTGTCATCTGATGAGACATACAGTACACTCTCAGCACATGACAAATCTCTGTGCCTACATTTAATGTCTCAAGAAAGATCCCAAGGGGGATGCTTCATATGTAATATTTAAGCCATGCTAATCTAATTTAGTAACCAAATGGCAAAAGCTTTCTATGGCAGAGAGAGTCTATTATCCTTGCAAAACCACACAGAATAAACTTTGGAATTATCATAACTGGCAAAAGTTGACCTGAATGGGGAGTTTATTTAGGTTTTAATTTTCTATTTTGTTCTGCTTGCAATTAAAATAAATGGTGTAAAGCTGGTTTATAAAAACACTACCAAACAAAAACCCTCTTTACCCAAATTAGAAACAACAACCTATGAGAGGGAAGTACTCCACAACATTTAGAGTTCTGCAGGGACTAGTATATATATAGGGATTTCAATTTTCCATGGCCTGTAAGTGTTATAATCTCTATCAACTGCGTGCACTCCAGGACTGTGACTAACACCAGTGCTTGAACTCAGATTGGTTTTGGCTGCTTGCTTCTTTCTTTAACACTAATTTTAAACTCACATTTGATCCAACAATTTGCAGGGATAAAGAAGTTTTTACTCTGTTCCTCTCAAGCCTAACCCACAGGTCTGTTACAGGATATTGTGTCAACAAATCACGGATGTCCGTGAGTCAATGAAACAAGTGTGAATGACCACAACTTGTCTTAGGGACAAAGGTTTTTACTGTGGGAGAAAATACACTAACAGAGATTAGAAGATGACATGGGACATCCAGATGCCAGGGACCTTAAAGCTCATCCAGTTCCAACCCCCTGCCACAAGCTGGGACACCTTCCACTAGAGCAGGCTACACAAAGCTGCATCCAACCTGGCCGTGAACGCTGCCAGGGATGGGGCAGCCACAGCTTCTCTGGGAAACCTGTCACAGTATGTCACCGCACGCACAGTAAAGAACTTCTTCCTTATATCTAATCTCCTTAATTCTACCCTCCTTCAGTTTAAGGCTATTTCCTCTCGTTCTGCCTCTACAAGCCCTTGTAAAGGATCCCTCTCCAGGTATCTTGTACCCTCCTCCAAGTACTGAAAGCTGCTCTAAGGTATCTCCAGAGCCTTTCCTTCTCCAGGCTGAACAACACCAGCTCTCTCAGCTTGTCTCCATAGCAGGAGTGATTCAGTCTGCCGTTATGTGTTTACCTTGCGTGCTGTGCCTGAACACTGCAGGGATAGTTAAAACCATTGATTTCTCTAGGATCCTCCAATTCTCTAAAGATTCAACTTGCATCCCTCATCTTTAGAGATGCATTCCTACCTGAGTCACTTTCTCCCTTTTGAAAGTAAGGCTGTCCAGAATGAACAGCTCTAGCAGCTTTAGTATTGCTCAAACTTCTGCTTCAGCACTGCCTTATTAAACCATTCTGTTATGTCCTCATTAGTCATGCTAAATCAATGCTTCATTCTCTAAGACTGAATTAACTGGGACAGCAAAAGGTTTTTATCCCATTCATTACCATCAACCACACTTTCTACTATTTAAAAATGATAACCAGATAGGGAAAAGAAGGATGATGACCATTTGTCCAGAATTTAAGGGCTTTTGATTGTCCAAGCTGCCAAAGTTCATACAGGTCCCCTCCAAGTAAGTCACTGCACCTGAGAGAAGAACATGGGAAAATGTAACAAGAAATGCGAGAAAGGAGACATCCAAGGACCAAGTTTCTCCAACAGGAAAGGAGAAAGAGTAACTTACGTATTAAATGAGAATCTCAGAGTTTGCCATGAACTATCAAACTGGTCTGGAAAGCAGATTTCTGCTCCATTGAGTTTCTAATAGCACTGGATAACTAAGATAAACAGAGACTGAAGGGCTGCCTGAGACACATACAAAATCATTGAATTATGACATGTTTGAGAAGTTATTTACTTTATAGACTATTTACATAAAGTTCACTTCCTCTTCATATATAAGCTCAAATATTACAAAGTCTTCTTTTTTTTTTATGCACTTAATGAAGAGACTACATTCAACTGCCCCACAAACATCCATATTAACTTATTTTCAAGCACATTCCTTGGAAAGCTTTCCAGGCAGTCCCTTCTTTGTTCCAAGTTACAAATGACAGGACAAGAGGAAATGGACTCAAGTTGTGCTAGTGGAGGTTTAGACTGGATATTAGGAACAACTTCTTCACCAAATGGGATGTCAAGCATTGGAATAGGCTGCCCAGGGTGGTGCTTGAATTGCTATCCCTGGAGGTATTTAAAAGATACATAGATGTGGTGCTCAGGGACATGGTTTAGTGGTGGACTTGGCAGTGCTAGGTTAATGGTTGGAGCTGCTGATCTTAAAGGCCTTTGTAACCTAAATGATTCTGTGATTCTCCAGAGCCCAAGCAATAGAAAGGAAAACTCACTCTCCCACCAGGCAAATGAGAATGAAAACACAGGGCATCAAAACGAAGGGGGAAAGTGGAGATGGAGCATAAAATATTAACTGGGACAGTGCTATTTGCTGATTTGCTGTCAATTAACTGGTCCATCTGCAAAACTTTGCCTACCTGAGAAGTGTCATGGTTGAATATGACAGCATTCAGGTCTCCACAGTTATAATGCTTGATGAGATCTTCGGTGGTATATGGGGCCTGCAAACTACCTGCTCGGAGGCTTTCATGTTGCAGCAGAGTTTGGTTTAGAGCGAACAGCACCTGTAGAAACAGTCAATAAAATGGGAAAAGTTAAATATCAAGAACCAAAGCAGCAAAGCCTAAAATGACAAACTTTGGAAAAATCTCCTGCACCCGAAGTCTATCAATCCATTAATGAACCCATTCTGGCCCACAGTAACAAGGGCTGGTCTTCAGGCATTCCCACCTGGAAGTGGAGTCAGATTCAACATCCCCTACTAGCAGAAGACTTTATTATAAGCTCCTTGGTTTTACACATAAAGTATACCTTGACAACACATACATTACTCAGAGGTCATGGTCTGAGAACTTTTAGGCTATCTGTGCTGACTAGCAGACTACATGAGAGACACCAGAATGAAAAAGGAAGCTGTCTCTGCTTCCAGGCTGCTAGCTTAAATCCAAAGCCCGAACTCAGTAGGAAAGGTTTTTAATGAAAATCAAATCTTCTGAACTTCTGTAGTCACAGCTGTTGCATTGGGACTTTCTGCATAGTCTTAGTACCAGAACTTTAGTGAATTCATTATTAGTCTCCCTCCTTTAGTCTTTCCCCCTTCGTCCACCCTTTTACAAAGTGAACAGGGACACTGAATATTAACACTGTCCCAGCAGACCAGTCAAGTGTCCCCATCCCAAGCCTGAAAATAGCAGAACAGCACAAGCACTCTTTACTATGTAAATTCTGGTAACAACAAAAAATAAATGCCCTTAAAGATGGTACTTTCTCTCCATGAATTACCAAAAAGGTTACTAAATTTCCCGTGAACTACCACAAACCTTCTTGTACTTGTGATAGTCTGTGGGAGTAATTTAGACCTGTTACTGAAACATCAAGTCTGGGCTTTTCATGTTCAGCTTAGTAAGAACCCCCTCCAAAGAAACTTGGTAAAAAGCAGATGAATAAATGAGAAGAACAGCAGTTAAGGCAGATTGTCACAAATGATATAAAAAAGCAAACACACTTTTCCCAAAATAAAGTGATCTGTTGTGACTGCAAATTCAGACTTCTGAAAAACTATACTGGTGTGTCACTTTTCATAAGAGATTCCTGCATCCCTCAGCCTCACATTTCACCATGTTTTCAGCTTCTCTTATTTATAACAGCAGTGCCCTATCCATCCCAAAGAATAACCATCATCTCAAGAGCTGGGTTAAGTAACCCATGAAGAGCTCCAGCTGGCAAAGCAAGGCTGCAGTCTGTGACACAGATTCTTACCTACACTCTTAACGTTAAGCAACTAAATCTCTTTAAGGAGTGAAGCCCAAGGGAGTTTAAAATTAAAAATGTACATGTGTATGTGCAAGATGGAAGCTCTTATTTGTTCAAAATTACGATTCCCATTGAAGTTTATCTGAAGGAAAGGAAACAGTCACTTGGATTTGCTCCTGGAAAATCTCAGGTATATAATATGATCTGAGATGATGATGATGATGATAATTATTATCAATAACAACAGCAACAAAAGTATCTCCATGGCATTAACAGCCTCTTAATTCAAAGCTGCTACATGCTAAATTGGTTGATGACAAGTAAATGTTACTTTTTAATTTACTATTAAAAAATATAAGGATGGTCTTTCAACTGAATCTCTTATACCTCAGTTCCACAATCGGTTCCCATTAAGATCCAAGCCTAAAAGATTTCCTTGCCCAAATCTAAGGGTCTCTTAAGGCTTTTCTACAAAGAGATCAGTCTTTCTCAGGACCACAGCCTGAAGTTAAGCATCTTCCTAACTCAGCTTTTCGCTAATTTAAAAAATCTGCAGAAAACACAGTTTGAAAAATTTCTAACCTTTGAAAGGAGCTGAGATTTTTCTTTTTTCCCCTAAGGGCTATGGCTCGAAGAGGAAATGGTTCATCCCAGGATTTCCTGGGGATTCTAAACATTTTGGCTAATAAAAAATGAAAGCTTAGAAAAACATTGACAGGAAAACTGAGAGCAGAGGTTTTCCCAAAATGCTTTTAGTAAAATCCTTCTCATTTTTAACTTTTTAAACAAGGGATGTCGCTGGATTTTTCTATACAAAAATATGTATACACACAGGCACACACATATACAAACCACCAACAAACCCTGAGGGGAAGACTCTGCCTTACGATAAAATATTAAGAAGGTGATAAACAAATCCTTACTTTACTCCCAATCCCTTTTTCTTTCTTTTTGTTATTCTGGCTTCCTGGGGAAAACAGCCCTGTGCATTAATGATGTGGGTCTGTCTGCCTGTCTCCTCCTAATAAGTTCAAAACCTATTAGCTGATTTCAGTCACATTTGCAGAAGGTTAGAGGTCTTAATGAAAATGTTTCTTGAAAATAAGTGCCAGGCTGCAGAAAAGTCCACAGTACAAGTTCCTGCCTTATAATAAATAATATTCTCATGACAATTAATATTCTATGATTCTAAGACTACACACAAGAGAGAATGAATCGAGTGTACCACACTAGGTGGACCTCCACACATGGACCCCACATTTCATTAGTGTCAGGATGCTCATGCCCCTTTATCTCTGCCTCTTGAGCGGCTTTGGGACCTAGAGGTGATGCTGCTACCACTGCAAGGAACATATTGCTGGGTTCAAACTGCTGCCCAAAAAGCAACTAAGGAGATTTTATTTTAGTAAGGAAGTTAAAGCTAGAAACAAAATATGCAAAAGAAAAACTGGAACCACTTAAAACAGATTCCTAAAGAAGCCTGGCTTAATCAAGCCATAACCATGACGGGGTTTGGTCAGGTAGCTCAAATAAACTCGAAGAGAAGAGGGGTCTTGTAGTTGCCTACTCATTGGCTGGATTTGTAGGCCATTTCCTTCAGAGTCAGGTTAAAGCCATCTTAAAACCTGAATTTATTTTTACTGTTCAGATAATATCACAAAAACAATGCTGTTTCCTTTCCTTCTATCTTAATATCAATGACCCCATGACCTCCAGCCTAAACCTCTATCTGAGTTAAGTCTCCCAGAGGTGCCCGAGATTACTGAACAACTGATGACTTCAAAATAAACACACTTAGAGCAACCGCCTATACCCAGTCCCACCTAATAAATACAGCAGACAGTATTTGTTTTGGGAAGTGATGGGAAATTATGACTTTGGCTCTGGGAAAGGGCATTTTTATTCACACAATTTATGGTCCTTCCATCAGCATGCTTTGAAAGCCATTTTTGCACAGCTGTCTCTGGCCCCCGTTTGTGACCAATCAACCATGGACAACAGAAAGGGGTTTTCACCCTTTCAGGAGGAAGCCTTTTTATCTGAGCAGAGTCATTCTCCTCTGCAAAGCAGCAACCCATCACACAGATTTAATTTGGGTGTTTGGAGACACCAGCTCAGCACTCAGGGTGGACCTATGGGTACTGTTTTACTGCCTAAGAGAGTGGGTACCACCAATCTTACATAGCATCAGGAACCAGTGCTCTATACGTTTTAGGAGCTCATCTGCACACACTATGGCCATCTCAAGGATAAGGGGGCTGGACCAGTTATTTCTGCCATGCGAAGGTCAGAGGTGATACAAAAGAGAAAAGCTCTTGCATCACTGGTGAATTCAACTGAGGGATCCCCAGCTGGAGGACATCAGCAGGAACCCCGAGTTTCATTTCTTGGTGAACAAGATTGGGCTGTTTCTTATGTTTGTGCCCACTGGCCTCACCATCACCCATGCTGCTGCCTCACTTTAACCTTTGTTCTTTTGCCTCTATCACCTCAGGCACTTCAGTTGCAACCAAGTCTGCAGAGACCAGCCTTTGCCACTTGTGCAAGCTCACCACAGGGATCAGAGACCAAAGGAGTCCAGTGAAGACCACAGCTAACAGCTTTACTGATTACCTTGATAGTCAAACAGTATTCCCCTCTCTCCACAACAGCACTGGATCTAAAGGGCAGCAGCGCATAAAAGTCTTGGTACCAACAGTTGTGCAAGTTGGCTTTTGACAGTTTGAACTTTGTTTTGCAAGCCCATGGGTGAGACTGGAGGTTTGATGTGAGATTTTAATGAGATTTAGCTTTTAGGCAAATAAACTCAATCCACAGAAACAGATTTAAAATAGCATTGCCTCCTTTTCAAATAGGGAGGGGAAGTGAACAGACGCACCTAGACTGGGCTTAGGAACACTTGCGCCTTTCCACCAGAAATCATGCTCTTCATTGTATTTCATTTTGGGAGCCAAGCTGGATAAAAATACATCTTTTTCCAAGGTAGTCTCACAAACATTCCTGTATCATTGTTCTATTGTGCCACAAGTCTGCAACTTCAGGCTGGACATTTGAAGGCTCCCGAAGGCCAGCAATATATTAATGCTGTGTGTGATAGTTAAAGAGTTAAAAATCATGCCCTTTGTACAGGACAGACTTCATCTTACGTGCATTTGTGCCAAGCTGAAGAGAATTAAAAAGGCCCAGGAAACAAAACTCAAGTTAACCTTCATCAAATACAGCATCATGCCTGATTCATGTCAGCTACTTGTAAGGTCTTTTGATCCTGAAGTCCTGAATGGCATGAAGGAAGAAATAAGATGCTTACTCTTCTAAAAGATGTTATTCAGTACATGGATTCTTTGTCATGAAGTTAGCTCAAGGATGCAGTTGGCTGTATCCCTTCAGCTCTACATTCTTGATACTTTTGCATAGGTGAGTTGATTTGATTATCCTGAACACTCACATGCTTTTCCAGAAACCAATTTCTGACAAACTGGTAGCAGCTCGACTCTGTGCCTGAAACCTTGTCTAGGAGACAAGACTGTGGCTTCCCAACCAAGAAGTGAAAAGGCTGCTCAGTCCACCTCTTCAGTTTCTCTGGCCGAGGTCACAAAAGGTGCCACAAAGGAAGAACAGCTTTATGTGGGGCCATCATAAAATAAGACAAGGAAACCTATTACCAGATAAAATATCTGATCAAATATATTGCTAATAAAACAGATTACAAATTCAGGAATTGCAACAGAAGAAACAGATTTTGTGCTACAGTGAACACAAATGGACCCATGTTCTTCTGGTGTCATTGCTGCACAGGAGACAGGAGATTGAAAGGCAACGCTGAGAAAACTCTAAAGCCAAACTTCGATGCTCAGACAAATTCCACTCTCACATGATGGGGAAGAAATGACTTTCCAGTGCTAAACTTACCAAGGCTGAATCACAAACATTGCATCCACAGGACTCCAGTAGCTGGAGTTACAGGATGACCCCTGCATAGAACCGTGATTAATAAGAATACCACAAAAACAAGCACTTAAATTTCATGCTATGATGTCACCTCTTGAGCAGGCAACTGTTGTTTTCCTTTGCTCTCTCTGCTGGACATGTGTCACCACAATGCAAATATTAAATAAGCATTAGGAAGTGTCTGAGTGACTACATCCTGTCAGTGCCCAAATTGCAAATCTGGAAAAGAAATGCCTTGCTTGGTTTAAAACAAACTGTAATATAAATACTGAGCTATATGGTTGTTCAGGGGTGCTTCTTTCATTGATATCCCTTTTTGTACTCAAACAGAAACCCAAATATACAGTTTCAAGTCAAAACAGTGACTTAGGGGTAAAAAAAAAAAAAAAAGAAAAGAAATAAACCCCCAGCCCCTGATTTTTTCCAGATTAATGAAAAGCAATAAAAGTGTTTGCCCAAATCTGTTCAGTTCCATTGGTTTTCAGAAGACGGGTTTCCCCTTTCCTTGAATCTCTTGTGCAGTTGCTAGGAATTAGTGAGCTGTGAAACTCACCTAATGAGGTCAGCATCAGGAAATAGCTCCAAAAAAATAGGTCCTGGGGGATCTACTAAAGGACTCCCCCAGTGTCCAAACGAAATCCTGGATGCATCAACACATTGTACAGTCAGGGCTGTGAGAGGAACGTGCCTGACTTTGTTGTTGTTGTTCCTATAAAGGGACAGCTAAGGAAAGTGAAACTATTAACTCATCCACTGGAATTTCTGCTCGCAAACCGTGCCCCCTGTTAAAGCTCCTCATAAAAGCCTTTCGTCTAGTTGGTTCCATATGTTCCCCAAACCCACAGTTATTGCTTCTGAAAGGCAGGAGTAGTTAACAGTCTGCGGCTTGGCACTGACCAGGGAGACCTAAGGACCTTGCTTTTCTCCCCTCCCTTTCAAACTACCAATTAACCAGTTTAATAAAACAGTTTGAATCTGACCGAGGCGCTTGGAGAACCCTCTACCCACTGCCTACCCTACCGGCTTGGCCATGACAGTGACACATGGACATGGCCTGATGCAGAGCAGTCATGCGACTAATGTGCAGCGCTGGGACTGAGATTGGTTCTCTTGATGCTGAGAAAGCTGAGGAGAGATTGGGGCTCCAGCCTTCAGCCCAGCTGAAGCATACCCGGAGCTCCTGCTAAAGCTTACTTCAAACAGCTTGTTTTCAGCCCCTTGTCTTTTCACTTTATGCAAAGCTCTCATGATGAACTTGGATGTGCAAAGGTAATTATGGTTTCTTATTTTCTCTGTGCTTTGGTTGAATTGAGGCATTCAAAACCAACAGAAACAATCTGTAGACAGAAAACACCACAATGCATATCAGATCCCCATTCTGTCAGTCCCAAGATGCTCCAGCCAGAGGAGGACTCTCCTGGTTGACAGCAGCCCTTTTGCATTCCTTCGGCTGACACTATTATACTATTACCTCTGCACAACATTCCAAAATTCAGCAGGGCAGTCATATTGTTATTTCAGAGCTGGAGAGCATGGAGGGTTACCTGACAGAACAGATGAGCTAGCTATAGTTTGTGCTCTTAGATACAAATCTTCCCCTGCACAAGGCCATTAAGACAACAAAGACCATGGAGTTAATCTGTCTTGACAGCAGTTCAGAAAAATGGTTTCATTCCTGATATATATATATTATAAATACCATGCACACCTTAAATAGGTTAAAACATCCCAAAACTAGGTCCCTAAATACATGAACTGAAGTCAGCTGAAGCATCCTCACAGACAGTATTGGAAGAAGGATAAGACCCTAAACCTTTTCTTCTAAATGCAGTGAACTGTGTTACGTTCTAAAGGTACTGAAAGTTCAGATTAATTTAGAAGAAAGGGAGTGGGGGAAGAGCTTTGATATGGAATTTCCATTATTTCCCTTTCTATGAACCACCACACTGGGGTGGAGGGATGTTTTAGCTTCAATGCCCTCAGCACATCATCAGCACAGTCTCTTTTGCCAATAACTCAGCTTGAGTTATTGAGTAATTGTGTGAACAGTAACTGTAGGATAACTCCCTGCTTTGTCAATGCCCAAATTCAAGCTTAAGCAAATAAATTAAGAAATAACAGAAGGAAGAATCTACAACTTAATGAGAACTGAAACAGTGAAGGGGACGTATCTGCTGGATTTGCTGCCTATTTTGTGTAGTTTGCATTTTGGGGATTTACTTGCATCCAGTACTCTTGCATATGCCCAGTTTCTCAATTGTACTGAGTTCAGTAGATTCAATTTGATGACTAAAACCTACCAAAAAGGCTAAACATTTGCACCTGCACTCTGAGCATTCTGATTCTGTGAGT
Organism: Forpus xanthops; assembly: GCA_032466535.1. Taxonomy (NCBI): domain Eukaryota; kingdom Metazoa; phylum Chordata; class Aves; order Psittaciformes; family Psittacidae; genus Forpus; species Forpus xanthops. Next base: position 46,550 of record JASSUY010030634.1, on the reverse strand, counting down.
GCATTTCTGGTTGAAGAGCAACAGGTTCCACCCAGTTATTCCTGTCCCACGGGTACCACACCACCTACTAGGCAATAGCAAACCCCTCTATTCAGAAACCAAAATGCTGCCTCAATGCCACAGAAATCCCCCCCATGCAACCTAAGAGCTCTGTGGGCATGATAAGTTTGTGAGAAGGTTTGCAGAGAAGAGCAGTGCTCCAGGAGAGGTGCCATGGTGCCTGTAGCACATTCCTCCAAAGGTGTCATTGAAATGAGCAGTCATCCCAGATAAGTCCAACACCCCCAAAAGTGTCTGGTAACGGATACTTTGGGAAGGAATGTAAGAAATGGGATGAGCAGAGGGTGAGCTTTTCTCAGACAACACTTCCCATCTTTTGGAAATCTGCCAGTTGGAATCTCATGGTTGAAAATACCTCTTCTCCCATCAATCCTTCCCACCCACCTCCCTGCTCCCTAAGCTTTTACCTCTGAATTATCACCGTGCTTGGTTGCACCAGTCTATTTAAGAGTAGCCAGCTGCTTGATCTATGCACACAGGAGGTCACAGCTTCTTACTTCGCTCAGCAATTCCATTACCCAAATTGATGCCTGGCAGGACGGCTGAAGGGCAGTGCCCACAACTGCCTTCTTCCACCTTAAATGGGCACACTGTCCCTGCTTTCGGACCATCACCTTCAAAGGGGGCACATGAACTCCTTCCCAAGAACCTGAAACCACATTTGCTGTCTTGACTCAGAAGTAAAATGGTTACCAGGCCCATCTGCGGTTTCAGTTTTACTTTTGTGCCTCCACCGTAACAGGAGGAATGTGGGAACATGCCCCAAGTGGAGAGTACCAAGTTGGCCTAAGTGCCAAGTGAGCTGCGATGAAAGGGGCACCCTCATGGAAAAAACTTAAAGCTCTGGTGGGGTCTGGGGAACTCCAGGTTTTAGGCAACCAGCCTAGGATTATTCAAAGAGAAAGCCTGGTTTCATGATATGCTAATCATCCACCCATTGAGAAATGCAACCTACCCTGGGTGTGTTTAATTTGGGGTTTTATTCATGTTACTGCTTCATTTTGAACTGTTTCTTTTTAATTACCAGCTGAAGCTACACAGTAAAATGGACTAGCCCCACAGGCATGTTTTTCTTTCTATTATATTACATTGAGGCAGTAGATTAACTCCTTCAGCCATCCCAGCTTAACATGTCATGATGCCAGGATGTCCCCTTTCCAGACTGCTGCTCCTGCAGCAAGAACACCTGAAGGGGACATACAGACTTATGTCCTGAATTTCCAACTCCCAGCCCAGGGTACCAGCACAAAGGTGCCAGTTTCAAAGAGGTATCAATACATCAGCACACCAGAGCATAAATCACCCGGAAGGAGCACTTTCCAGTGAACCAGATGGAGCTTCTGCCCCTGGCCAAGAACAAACACTTTGGGGCAACAACTGTTCCATTTTTCCTAGTGTCTATGTGGATTTGGCCAAGTTGGCAGCTGTAGAAAAGGAAAAACTTCCTAGGCCTGAAGGTGATTATGTCCTCATGAGGTCAGCAGGGAAAGAAAAAGGAAAAAAAGGAAAAACAGTCAAGATTTGGAACAGCACAAGAAAAGGAAACCTTCAAGAGGAAGATGAACAAGCCTGAATTGATTTTATCACGCAAAATGTTCTTGCCATTATGGGAAATGGTGAACAAACATGGGGGACCCCATGTCAGTTAATAAACAAAGGGCTTGATCTTGCAACCTGCTCACTTCAGGTCTTCCTCACCTAGAGAAAGTCCTGTACCATTAACCAGAGCATTTGATGGGATCCTATTGGCTACTGCACACAGTGATACTCAGGTGGCCTCACCAGTACAACGCCTCTTTTCTCCTAGGAATTCATAGTTACATTCTCAGGATCAGCTTCAGGGTTGCAATGCAAACCTTGTAAAGTGTGTAATATGGGGAGCACCAGCAGTAGCTCCAGTCCTTTGTGCTTTGATGCAGCAGCTCTGGGAGAGGAAACCAGCACAAGGGTACAAGGTGTACTGCCCATCACACTGGTAGCTGGAGCAAAAGGCTCGTTTCCTTAGAAGTTTAAGAGGACGGAGCCCAGCACAAAGGGCATGGTGTTTGTGAATAAAGACCATCCCAAGAGTTCCTGGGTTCAAAAGGAAGGACTCACCCCAAACCTCCCACTGACAGCAGGAAGGGTTTTGGATACAGAAGCAGCATGTGAATGAATAGCCCGTGCTGAATGCCTCCTCCTCCTCCAGCAAAAAGCCAGCACAATTAGGCAGTGACATTACACTCCTAAGTAACAGATGATCACAAAAATTCCTACAAACAATTGCTTGGAGATGTTTTTCCTCAAAGCCTGGGAAAGGACATCGGAGGCGATCAATCATAATTCACTGAGATGACAAGCAGGAGCTCTGCAGGAGGGTGGGTAAGGCTGGAGCTACACCACAGTGCTCCTCAGATGCAGTCTGATGTGGTCCCTTTGCTGGGCAGCAGCCTGCAGCCAAATATAGGATCACAGAATAGTTAGGGTTGGAAAGGACCTTAAGATCATAAAGTTCCAACCCCCCTGCCAGGGGCAGGGACACCTCCCACTAAACCATGTCACTCAAGGCTATGTCCAACCCAGCCTTGAACACCACCAGTGATAGAGCATTCACAACTTCCATGGGCAACCCATTCCTACCCTTACAGTAAAGAATTTCTTCCTCAGATCCAGTCTGAACTTCCCCTTTAAGTTTGAACCCATTATCCATTGTCCCTAATGAAGAGTCCCTCCCCAGCATCCCTATAGGCCCCCTTCAGATATTGGAAGGCTGCTATGAGGTCTCCACGCAGCCTTCTCTTCTCCAGGCTGAACAGCACCAACTCTCATCCTGTATTCACACGGGAGGTGCTCCAGGCCCCTGAGCATCCTCGTGGCCTCCTCTGGACTTGTTCCAACACTTCCACATCCTTTTTACGTTGAGCACACCAGAACTGCACACAGTACTCCAAGTGAGGTCTCACGAGAGCTGAGGAGCAGGATCACCTCCCTTGACCTGCTGGTCACGCTCCTCTTGATGCAGCCCAGGATACGGTTGGCTTTCTGGGCTGCTAGCGCACACTGCCGGCTCATGTTCCTTTTCTCATCGTCCAACAACCCCAAGTCCTTCTCTACATGGCTGCTCTGAATCTCTTCTCTGCCCAACCTGTAGCTATGACCCTTTACAAATCTCTCACCATACACAGGGTTGCCCAAGACAAAATAAATGACACTTTGAAGCTCAGAGTTACATGAGAAAGAGGAGAAGGCATCACATCTATAATCTACTGCCCTTATGACCTAGGGAGAGCTGCATACGTATACCCATGTACAAGCAAGCACGTGTTGCTATTCCTCAAACACTCCATGAATGTTCAGCAGGTTGTTAACTCAACAGTTGTGCTTCACCAAGAAAACTTCCAACAATCCTATAGCCATTGAAGACATTGAACAAGAGGACACAGCTCACACAGTCCTGGAGACCCCAAAGCAAGTAAAAGCAGTTCACAGAATCATAGAATAGTTAGGGTTGGAAAGGACCTTAACATTATGCAGTTACAACCCCCCTGCCATGGGCAAGGATGCCTCGCACTAAACCATGTCACCCAAGGCTCTGTCCTACCTGGCCTTGAACACTGCCAGGGATGGAGCATTTACCACTTCTTTGGGCAACCTGTTCCACGGCCTCACCACCCTCACAGTGAAGAACTTCTTTATAGCTAACCTGAACTTATCCTGTTTAAGTTTGAACCCATTCCCCCTTGTCCTATTGCTGCAGTCCCTGATGAAGAGTCTCTCTCCCACATCCAAATTCCCCAAAGCAAATCTTTGCTGTTGCCATAGAATAATATAGATGAAGCTAGTTCTGCTCCTTGCTGCCTTTTGCACAATCATAACTGTGAGGCTCAGAGGCTTCAATCCACTCTTCTAACTCAAGATAGTAGGGAAGACATCCAACAAGAAATCCCAAAGCACTGGTGTGGGTATTAAGCAGAGCACAGAGGATCACTTCCAGTTAATCCTAACTCCTAGGAGCACAAGGAGTTTCAGAGCCAATCTCAGCTTGTGTAATTTAGCATCATTCTGATGATTTACATCCGCTGACATCCTGCCTGCACGCCCTGGAGGAGGAGAAGGGGATGATGCAGGGGGTAGGAAATGACATCCTCCACAAACCTGTGGGGGATCAGCAAAGTTTGAAGGTAACATCTGTTCTGAATTGCTTCCACGATCTTCTTACCTTCCCTGAAGGAGGCAAGATGGGGAGTGCGTTCAGGTGGTTTTAGTTGGTTTCTTTGTAGATGGAAGTTGGTCAGCTTTGTTTGCCCCAACCATGCTTTGCTAATCCACTTCACAGGGAATTTTGCCCCATGTTTACATTTTATACAAGGTCAGTTATTGCTTGCCATTAACTGCTCCCTGAATTTTGAGGTTTAATTATTAAATTCTAGGAAACTTAGTTTGGATTTTGAATAGCAAAACCTCAGTACAACTTAGAAATGAACTGCAGGTCTAGAATTACTCAGTAAACGGCTTCAAATCATGAATACATCTGAGAATGACGTCAGACAGTTAATATAGGCAAAAAATTAATACATCGCAACAGATATTTCATTCTTTATTAACTCTATGAACTCTAGTAACTAGGAGTTACTGGATTCAAAGCATTAGGACACAAACATAACTAGGACAAAGATTTCACAGAGTCTTGTTTAAACTGCAAATCCTGACCTCTTTTTTTCCTGATGGTGTGGCCTCTCCTTGTTGCTTTTAGGAAGCTGAATCACATTTTAGCTTGTCTGTTTTCATCACATTTTGCTTTGAGCACAAATGACAGAGAGAAAAAGCTCTGCTCTTTCTTTGCTGATAGAAACTGAAAGGGGATTAATCAAAAAGCAATAAACTATTCCCTCTGAATTGCTAGCCCTAAATTTTCTTATTAGCATCTACCCACACTAATTTGAAACTTAGCAATGCTGGTTTTCTCCAAAGTTGTCATCTGAAATAAGCTAGTTCTGATCCCCACAGGCTTCACTTGCCAAACATCTTTCTGCTTTCAAAGCACGCCCCCTCCACCAAATATATCAAGATTGTTGCCCTTTGCAGAATTTCCCATAGGAACATCGTGACTTTAAAGAGGGAGTAAACCTAGCATGGTATTTTTCAAGTTACTGTCATGGGACAGTTTTGTACGCAAGAATGTCAAAGCAAAGTTAAGCCCTGTGCACAGGTTTAAGGCAGTGAGATAAGCGTAAGAGTCTGTTACTTGCAAAGATTGCAAGTAACTAAGCCATGAAAGGGAGTCTTGGGAGAAGAGGAAAGACCCCTGATGCAAGAATATAGCAGTTCTGTGAAATACCCACAAAATCTCTTTAATGACAATGGGAGTTGCTCAAGAAAAGCAATCCACATTGTCTTTGGACTTGTCACAAGAGCTTTGGGAATGGCAGAGAAGAAGCCCCTGGTGCATTGTATGAAGTCTCCAGTCCATCCAGTGTCATCTAAGGCACTTTCCTCAGTCTCTTCTCTAATAATTTCAGAAGCTCTAGAAGTTTTCAGGTGATACTGCAAACCACCTATTCAGGACTAACTCCAGTCCCCTTCCCTCAGCTGTACTGCATGACTGAGAGACCAATTCTCCTCTGGCACTGGTGTTCCACAGAACTGGTCCTGCTGCCTACCATGCAGTCTTGGGCACAGTTTGACCCTCTGTATTCACAACTAAACGCTACCAGATGGATGCATCAGTTCAAAGACTGGTGGAAACAATTAAGATTACAGGAAGACACGTTTCTCTTTCCACCTATAGCACAGAATTAATCACTGCTGATAGAGATCTAAACAGAGCAATGAGGTCTTGCCTTTGCATCCCACTCAAGCCCCTGATTTATATCACTACCTGTCAAGAGATGGCAGAAGACTGCCCAGTATCTGCTGAATGCTTCTCTTCCAACCTCTTCCTCTCCTGGGGAGATGAATATAAACCAGGACATTCCTGCTCTGCTCAGGATGCCATGAAACCTAACCTCCTGTTGACACAAGCATTAGACCCCAGGACTGTATAACAGGTCACTGACAGAAAGATATAAGATAGAGCTTCCAAATTTGGCTGACCACACACAGGCAGGCACTGGAGTGTGGGGACTGCTGGTTCCCAAAGCCTGCATACTTGAGAAGAAGACTCAGTAGTTAATGGGCATGCACAGGCACAGCATTTATCAGCTGTGTTTTCTGGTAGGTTCACTGGCTGATGGTGCTTGAGATTTTTATGGGTTTTATATTAGTTGTTTCCCTACTGGTCTTCAAAGGCTGGATTTTGTTGTAAACAGAGGGAAAACCCAGGGACCACTGGACAGCTATATCCCTACAGTTCCTATTCAAAGCATTATAAAGGCAGAAGTGCCAGATCTTATCCTGGATGGGACAGGGAGTTTGGATGCCCACATGTGAATTAGAATATTTGTGCTCAAATAAGTTAAACCTTCAGTGCTTATCTGCTATCAAAATCCTTTGGGTAAAGGACCCAAAGGGGAGCCCCAGTAGCTGCAACCTCAGTGCTTTCTTTGGAAGCAGATCTGCTGAGGTTTGGTTCCTCCCTCTTCCAGTGACACACCGATACCCACATTTCATGTCAATCATGAAATGGGAATGGATCTGTTACCATATGCTAAACATTTCTCCATCCATGGGAGGCAAAGCAAAGACAAACAAGGAGGCTTGAGTCAACACAAGGGTTAATTTAAGAATTGAGCTTGCTTGAAATAAAAGTTGTCACCAACCAAAAAGAACAAGTAGCCATTGACGAGAAAACTGTTGAGATTTATGGGCCCCATTCTAGAGATATAAAAGGGGAGTCAATCATCATTTGAAGTTTATTTTCTTAATATGAGCTCCTCAAACATTCCCTCCACTTTTCATTGCCAGAAATGTAAGTTTGTGGCTGTTAAGAAGTTAAAAATTAGGGGTTTCCTAAGTGGGAGCAGAATGCATGGTTGCTCTGTGTGACCCCAGCTACTCCAACAGCTACTGCTAATTCCCAGTGGGAGCAACAATGGCTTGTGAAATAGACTCCTTTCTTTTCTTGTACAAATTATTCCTTTATATTTTTGAGCTTCTGAACCCCTGGGCTTAATAACAACTCTACAAGAAAGAGGGAAAATGACTGTTTATAACAACACGCATCTTTTTTATCACTCCAGGCTGTGGCACTTTCAGTTTAGCACAGCCTCAGTCATAGTTCACTCAGCAAAACCATTCAGGAATGGGAGGAGGAGAGGGATGGGAAGGAGATGCTCTCTTACATAGGAACTGTGGTCACTGGACATTTTGAAAAGCTCCCAAACACTCAGTTTTACTGTCTTCCTTAAACTATAACCTACCCACTTACTACCTGTTTGAGTTACAAGCAGAAACTAAACACTGCCCACCCTCATGCTCTCCAGCCTCAAACCCTGCAAATGAGCTGCAACACATCAGAATGAAAAAAACTGCAAAACAAAGCAAGGCAAAAACAACCCACCCACACACGCAAAGAAACAAACAAATGAAGGGAAAATAATGGGAATAAACAGCCTTTAGCCTCTTTTTGTTTTCAGTTGTAAGTGGAAACCAGTGTGACAGTGCTGCAACAGATGACAGTCTATTTATTTTCTCTGAAAGATCTACAGCTGTTGGATTCCCCACTATGTCCCAAAAGGCTTAAATGGCTTTCAATTAAAAAAGGCCAACACTAGAAAATGTGTTTCACTCAATAGAAAATGGCAATGTCAGGCTTGGGAAGCAATCATCTTCCTCCAGCAGTCGATTTAACAAGCATTAAATCACTGATTATTACATTCTAGATCCTTGGCTGCCCAGTACAATCACTTTGTTGTTTAATACCATGCTAAGTCATAACATTAACTGATTAATAACAGTAAGCTTGGCAATTCATATTCTGAACTAGATCCCCAGCCATGGCGCATTTCTCTACCCTCTCAGGTCAGTGGTGCAGCAAACCCCAACCCTTCTGAAGGTAGCTTATGACAAACCTTAGTACCATAAAGACCTGGTCCATATAATTCAGCTTCATTCTGCATTTCCTTTAAGACATTTTAGTAGTAAATGCCACCACTTAACACTTTAGCAAAGCCAACTTCTCAGAGCCGTGTTTCCTCCACTGTCAGCAAGGAGAAACAAAGCCTGATTCACTGGAGCTGCTTCATGTCAATAAAACTTACCTCAGACCAATATTGGCTTGGTTGACATTGGGCTGTGCAAAATCAGAACTCAGCATCCTTGAGGTTTGCAAACATTTGCCTTTACATCAGCTAATTACAGGTGCTACTTTTTCAGGTTCTCAATGGCATAATCTTGCAGTTACTCCTTTATGCTGAAAGAATTGCACCAAGCACCACCACTCCATTGATTACATCATGAAAGTGAAGGACTCTGATCTTCTTTGCATATATATTAAAGAAACTGACTGAGGGGACAAACTGCGATGGACTAGTTTTACCGGTTTCTGATGGGTGATGGAGCTATTTCCTTCAAAGAGTCACATCTGCTTAAGGCTTCTTTCCTTTCTCCTTTTGGGGAGTTTCTAAATGTAGCTTCAGAAATCTCAGAGACTAGGCTAAAATCCTACTGAATTTGGCCCATTACACGAGGTCCACTGTGGCTGGAACGTGTGGATGCTGTAGGATTCAAGTGGCACCCGCTGGATGCCACTATACCAACCACTGACATTTAAATCGAAGTCCATTCATCACATGCCTGTGGTCAGAGCTAACCCTAAGTGAGCTGCTCCAAATTTGCTCTAGAGTATTTATTGCTTCTGAGTTATTACATTAAGATGGAAAATAAAAAATCTAAACACAAAACAAGAAACACAACACTTGCTTTCCCACAAAAGACTGAGCAGGAGAGTCTTGGGCTACCATTCATGCATGTACAATGTAAAAGATCCCTCTCATTTCCATCAGCTGTCATTCATCTCATAGGCTGTACCAAGTTCATAGTACAAGCTGCCAAAAAAGTACTGCTAAGTATAAGCTTCATTAATTATACAAGGTTGGTATTTGCTAAAGGAAGTGGACAATTCCCACCATATTTCTCCACCCTTGAAAATAAAGTGCATATAGCATTAGAAGCCTGAAGGGAAGAGAATGCATTTGTCCCTGCATTAGTTTTTAAGCCTTCTTGTTCAAGGCTACCAAATTTATTGCCTGTTCTTAGAAGAGGTGATGGACAGGGTACAGATCTCCAAGCAATTATGTTCCTACAAGTCCTGCAGAAAAGGGTGCCAAGGCAGGGATGATGTGAAAGGAAGGCCGATCAGTAAAATTAGCTCTCAAAGAATCCACATAGGACTTCATTCTAGAGACAAAGGCCTTGAGAGATGATGCTTCTCTGCACAGGCAAAGTGTTTGGGCTTCACAGCTGGAGCTGAATCTGAAGCATGGTCAGGCAGGCCACTAGCACAACCACTCAGACAATTTTTCCGGTGTTCCAGTCCTAATTCATACAAGAGCTCTGCCAGTGTGTGTCTCAGTATTGATTTGCAGTGGAGCTATAAAGAAAGTTTGTGCCCAGTGGTAAAGTTGTCTACAAGATGTGGGATAGCTTTCCGGGTGTGGGTATGGATGAATCCCCTTTGGTAAGAGGAGAGTGAGACACAATGGATTTCCCTCTTGTGAAGGGGTGACAGGAAGACAGAGATGAGTCACTTGGTATAGCCTCATGAACCCATGTCCCAAAGGATTGTGATGCATGGAGATGGGAAGAGCCAGTCACGGAGAGGAGCTGCCTTCAATTAGCATGGTATTTTTTGCCATGGCATTGCTGCTTTCCAGGCTAAAGCCTCAGACGCTGCATAGTAATTGGTCGTCAATTGGTGGTCATCTCATTTCTTCTGAGTACTCAAGTGGGACATCATTCACACCAACCCCTCCACTTTCAAGCTGAGTGAGAAAACTTCCTTTAGCAAGTATTTCAATCACTTTACCTCCCCATGTCCCATTAAAACAATACAAAAAGTCACAGCCATCATTTCTCAGACATTGACAGTAAGGAAAGAACATTAAGTAAAAAACTCCTAAGACAGAAAAACACAACAAAAGTAGTTTGTTTCTCATGCAATTTTTAAAAATTGTTCTTTAAAATTGAGTGGGTAAAAATCCACAGAAACGGGCCACAGGAATAGGAAACTTCTGCAATTTGCTCTATTTTATATTAAAGTATATGGCAAGCCTAAGATTGATTTCTATGGATCTTGGATCAGGCCCACACAGAGAGAATTCATCGCTTTCCAGGTTAGAACAGAAGCTCTACAAAACCACCTTCCCCATCGTTCATACCAGGTTTTGGTTTTCAGAGACGTGATTGAGAAGGTTTTAAACAATGTTGAAATTCCCATCCTGAAGTCCAAAGGGGAAAATGAAAAGAGGCTCAAGCAATTCCAAGTGAAGAAGCCAGTAAAGCTGCTGAATCAGCTGTCTATATGCTTCATCCATGCACACCAACCCAGATTTGTGAGTTGTGTCCATAAAACCAAACGCTATTCGCCACGGCCCTGAAGTCAAAGGGTCATGCTTGAAACAGGAACTGAGATCCATCATTTATTTTCAATATTGCCTTCTCTCCAGTGTTTGTTCCCCCTAGACCTCATCTTTCTTTCTTACTCTCTTTTTCCAGCTCCCTTTGGGCAACTAAATACAATCCTCATTCTTGTGACACAAGGTTACCTCCTGCCTCCTGAGACTTCATTCATGGAGTGCTCTAATTCTTTCAGACCTCACATCTGTGCAAGCTTTTATTCCTCTTCTTCTTCTGTGCTGGCTTGTGGGCTATGACAGTGTTTCAAGAGACAGACCCACAGGCTGTGTAACACTGATTTCTGCCTCTTTCCTGTGGGATTTTTGAGGAGCACTCAAGAGCTGGCCTCACAGTGAGCTGAAGTCACTGAGAGTTTAGTTGAGAAGAAGCTGCTGGGTAAGACTGCCACAGCGATATTTGGGACAATCTAGTCAGTTCTATGATACGCTTATATAAAAGATATGATTAAAAAAACCCAACCCACACCCAGTTGGGATTATCACTAACACCACTCATGAAGAGTATAAAGATAAAACTTTGAAGGCAGCTTCCAAAAAACTTATTAGGAGCTTTGTCTGCTGTTTTCCTACTTTCAAACTCAAGTCACAAAAGCCTCCAACCCCTGGCTTTCAAACACTGTAAGACATCCCTTAACTCCTTGTCTTCAGTCTACAGCCTTGCTGTAACCCTGGCTGTTATCAGAGCCACAGTGTCTGGCTACGAGGGATGCAGTATTAAACAATACATCACTGGCTGCTTGCAAAACCCTCCTTCCCACCACTTCAAGTGCCACTTCTGTTTGACCTTATCCCAGCAAAGCACGGCTGACTGCGCTCACTCTGTCACAAGCCAAGGGAGACCAGCTCCAGCCTGCTGTACATGCTGGGGTTTTCCTGCCTTCCCGACACTTCTGATCTGATGGATTTTGTAGTGGTCTTGTAAATGGGAATTAGTCATGCCTGGAGGGTCAAGGTTGTCAGACCTCATGCTGAAGTGCACATGTATTCCTGAAAGGAAAACTAACAAAAGCAGATTCTGTGCCACGTTAGGAGATGAGAAAGATATCAACAAATTGATGGAAAACAGCTTCTGTGACTTTCCAGCCCAGTGAGGACCAGATGGCAGGGCTGAGGGGGTGGGAAAAGGAAGGAAAAAGAGGAAAAGGCTATAAGGGGAAGTGGAAGGAGAAGGGGAAGAAGTAAAGGAGGAAGGGAAAGAGGAAGAAAGGAAGGAAGAGAAAGGTGGAGAGGGAGAGACAGGCAGGGAGGAAGAAGAGAAAGAAAAAGCCCTACCACTACTCAGCTCATTCAATAATGGCAGGGAAAGAAATCTTACTCTGGCTATGGCAATCACATACTAGCTAATCACTCAGGATCCTTTACTAATAAGGAAGAATTTGAAAGCATTGCAAGACTTGACGAGCTCTGACAGTCCGAAGAATATAATACTCTGGTCTTGAAATAATGCTGTTAGCACAAAACATATTGATAGATAAATAGGAATGAACAAGAAAATAGATCTAACAAAGTTACAATAGACTTAGTCCATGCAAGTCAGCCTAGGTCAGAAAAGAACAGTCGAAAGACTCAACAATGACAATTTTCCATAGCTCAGAGTCCAACTTCAGAACCTCTACTCCAGTGAGTAAATCCAGCCACTGTGAATTGCACCAATTCACACCTACTACAGTGAAACTGTGTGAAAAGAGTTTCTTGTAACGTGTGAGATGGAGGAGGGACAGGGGGGAGCTATGAAAAAATCAAAGTCTGAATTGGCTAAATTTGCAAGTAGTGTGGCCTGACAGGAATGGATCAGGGGAGAGGTGGGGACTGATTTAAACATTATATATATATTTTGGGAGGTTTATTTTGGCTTAGCATGAGGCTTCTCCCACAGACTGAATCCACAATAAGCACCAAGGTGCAACAGGGGTAAGACTGAGGGATTTTGATTTCAAAAGCAAGCTCCTAATCCAAACTAAATGCTTATGTGGATAACCCCAAGTTTATTTTCACGTGGAGACTAGCTGAAGTCCCTCTATGGTTTATAAGCATTTTTGGGAAGGATGGGGTAGGAAGGAGTCTCATGTGCTAAGAATGCAAACCACAGTTGAAGTTACTGCAATGCAGCACGTTAGATTGTTAGATAAGTTGTAAACAGCCATCCATGTGCCAACCCTTAGCCTGCCACAACTGCACAGGAAGGTAACTTGACTTAATCATCATTTAAGAGTGCTTGTGCAGCCTGTTAGGAGCTCCGCAGGCAGGCACCAACTTACTGAGCTCCCAAAGGTCCCATATGCCTGAACTCAGAGATGTTACTTTTGGGTGGGTTACCAGTACTGAAAGGAAACATTAATAAGAGAGTTCCTGACCCTGCCATAAACACTCAACAATACTTCTTCTTCTTATGACTTAAATGTATACTGGATTGTCTGCTGAACATTTGGTGAGTGCCCTCTGATTGAGAAGTTTGAGTTTGATATGATAGAAGATATGAGAAGGTTTTCCAGGTAGATGCCAGTTACTCACTCATGGACAGCAAGCTGGAGAAACTCTTAAAACTGGAGGGAGGCCTGATCCACCTGGAGATCTCCTCCTGCCTTCGGGGATGGCTGCAATGCCCTCTCCATACAAATGGTGCAGCAGAATCATAGGGGTGACGTACAGCCCCAGAGATGCTGCAACAGGACATGAGCTCTTACCTAGCAAAAACGCAGAACAAACCCAGCACTGCAGAAGCTCAGGCTGCCAGGCTTTGCTTGTCTTTGTGCTTACATGCCCTCCACTATCAGTCTTTCTGCTCAGTGCCCCAGCTTGTACCACTGAGAGGACCTTGACGGGCTTTGCTGGCCTGTGCCCAGTGCATTAGTTATGGACTGCATCAGCCCATTGCAATGTGCAAACTTCATCTGTCCCATCTACTCTTCTAGTGACAATAAGAGGATGAAAAGATCATTTGGAGTCTCTTCTAAGAGAAGAGAGACATGGTTTAACCATTTTTACCCAGAACCATCTAGGAAGTCTGTGGCAGACCATAACTTCTTCAGGACAGAACTGGCAAATCTTTTCTTTCTGTACAAAAATACCATTTATTTGTGGTATAGTAAACTGCAACCTCGATGTATCTGATTATTTATTTACTGTTGGTTTTCCTTGTGCAAAACGATTTATCAGCTTAACCCTAGGAGACAGAGTGCCACTTCACTGTGAGAGATGCTGCAGACTATCTATATAATGAGAAGATGAGGCGAATCTTGGACACAAAGGATTTTCAAAGAGGAAGCAAAGCTATGGAGGGGTTTGATGCTTCTGTGATAACTGCCAGGTACTCAGCAGTCTGAGGCTGCTTTGAATGCCTTCCCAGTCCTGAACCACCCAAAGAGCTGTCAGAGAAACCGTGTTATGTCCTGGGAGAAATCCCAGTCCTCTGACACTTGCTTTCATGCTGATATGAGCTCAAAAAGTTGAAAGAGCAAACTTTCCCACTCCAAAGGTGTGACAAAACAGAGAACATCACCTTCCCTGGTGGTAACAAAAGGGGGGAATTCAAAACAGCCTCCTGACAGCTCTCGTGCAGATGTGCCCTGGGAAAGCAGCATCTCTGTGTTTCCTGAAGCATTATTCTACCCTGGAAAAAGTCCAGTTTGATCTAAAATGGGCCCCAACAAGCAGAGCACAACACACTGAAAGAGGGAGAGCAAGATACACATGGAACACTTGCAATCAGAGTAATAACCAGCTACACCAGAAAACACCAACCTGCCCTGCTGAGATGCCACACTCCCCTCTGCTCACAACCAGACCAAAAGGCCTCAGTGAGCCAAGCAGTAATCCCAAGCACAGCGATCTTAAAAGCAAGAGGGCCCACCTGTGCCTATAAACTATATTGAGGCAAAGTTGCTCATGCTTATCAGCGATGATAGTCAGAAGTACAAGCAAGGCCCTTGAATGGCACAAGTGTTCCTGTTTCGGTCACAAAGACATCATTTCCCTGAATTTTGTTTTATTTATAGGTATGCTTTTATTTTAATAGCCTTTTTTTTCCTTAAGACTGGAGGCTGCGATGGCCGTGCTTCCCCAGGGGTCTCACTAAAGCCAAACTGCACCCGACTCACCAGTGGAACTTAAAAAATTAAGCAGTGGTTAGGGACAAGCCACCTCATTCTTTCCAGCCCTGGAATCTTAGTGCATATGAATTTTGGATGCTGCTGCAAAAGTGGCACATTACAAATTAGCAACGGTTAAGTTTATTAGTCCCCAAGTGGGTTTATTTATGGCACAGAAAATATTGCTGTAGGTTCCCTGAGACTGGGGCTGTGATGTCACTGAAATTAAAAGGGATTTCATGTGGAATGCTGTGCCAAAATGTACTCGTTCCTATTGTGCTTTCAACATATGGTATTGTTTTACCATATACTCCTTCAGCTTGATGCCTTCACACCTTACAAAGATCTCCTGTTGCAGCAGCTGATGGTGGATTCTGATGAGGTTACTGCAACAAGCACGGAAGGAGGCAAATATAATGAGAACCTGGACCCTGCAGCCCTCCTTCCACTTCTCCAGGGAACAGGTCAATACATCCTTCACCTAGTTCTTTCACAAGGGAAAAGGAGTAGACTCCTTCCTAAGTCATGTGAGCACACATAGGAATTATCCACCACGTGGTTCCTCACTTGAGACTTCCGTCCTTACAGATCCATGAGTACTGTCTGCTATTCCCAGCAAGAATTCAGGATTTCAGATGCCCTTGACTGCTCAGAGACAATAGAATCACATAGTTTTGTTAGTGGTGGGGCAGATGGAAAGAGGTTTCCATCAAGGGATTTAGCTTAGGCAGTATCTAAGCTACAGTAATTCATGCCTTCTTATTAGAGCAATGAAAACACACCTTCCCCTTTACAACTGGGGAAACTGAGGCATACAACTCTGTATATGCAGATCTATTCATTGTATCAATGATACTGCTTTCACTGATTAAGCAGCATATTCAGAGGCTGTCCTAACAAAGTTTAGTTTCCCTGAGCTTTCTAAGCGAGGGAGCAGCCACATTCTGATAGCGTTTTCCACCACACTGCAGTGGGCAGCTCCAGCAGCCAAAAGTCTGAACAGGGTCCTTCACCATCACAAGGCATGCACCCAGTAACAGAACCATCCTGGACAGAGTGATGGCCCACACAAGCAGATTAACCTCCAAGCACAGCTCCTGAGCACTGCAGAGAGTTGGAAATAGAACCAAGGAGCTGCATCCTCCTTTGTACCCACAGCACCATGCAGTATCCCATTACTAATGCAATTCTTTTCTATCAGATCAGCCCCACATTGCCTTGAAAGAAATAAGCCAATATATGAATATCCAGTAGCTGGTGCCACGTGATTATACACCTTCTTTTCAAAGAATTGGCAAAGCAGGACTCATGAACTTAGCATCTTCACGTCCGGGTTAGGATGTAACTGCTGCAGGACTCACATGAAATACCTTTTATTTTAATGTCCTCTCTCTGAGCTGCTCATAGAAGAGGTTACACTCATTAGCAAGATGCTACTGTTTATCCCAGCTGCGGCTTGGCTCTTCCGCAACGCAGGTGTCACTTCCCCATCCAACAGAAGGAAAATGTGCTGTGCTGCAGAGCTGAGTGAGTCTTCCAAGGCCACACACGGAGCAAACGGCAGCGCCAGAACTGGAAATCAGGACTCCCGAGCGCCCGACCACAAATACAATCAGAGGAGACCACAGCGCCTGACACAGCCAATGCCCGCTCTCGCCGACTGTAATAAAAGGAGTAGAAAAGCAGACTCTGGGTTTAGTGCTGGCTGGCCTTGCTGGACCAGCTCCCAGCTCCCAGGGAAGGAGTGGAGAGGACATCAGTGCTCTCAGGGGACAGTGGGAAGGTGCCATCCCTGTGTGATGGCAGCCCTAGTTTGCCCCATACATTGCTACCTATGGGTGGGCCTGTGTGAGGATCCAGTGGCAGAAGAAATGAAGGGATGGGTTACAATGGGACACCATAGAATTTGCGTCCCTTTTGTAGGCTTTACTGAAGGGGTGATATGAATTTGTACTGCTGAAGATGTTTTGGGGCTGCATGACTGTGTCTCCGGCCCTGGTCTCCTATCAAGGAGAGAGAATCCAAGCAGGATGCGAATGTGGAGGTGGTACTCCTTGTGAGGGTGAAGCTGATGCCAATCTGGCTTTCTCTGGAAGAAGCAAAACCTCCTCAGAGCTTCCTCACCCACGGCTGAACTGCACAAGGATTAAAGCGAAAACTACCTGAACAGCAGAGGGTGGCTTGCACTGAGTGTGCCAGGGCTTGGGCTGTGTGGCAAGGCTCTGTTCGTCTCCATGGACAGATTTCAGGGATATGATATTGATCTCCATCACAAGATGTTGCTCGAAGGATTTCAGGCCAAGTTGTAGCAAAGTTCACACAACCTATTACCTGGGATGACAAGACTTGACTTGTCATTGGGCTTCATCCTCTTCCCATGGGTCAACTGGATGCACTGAATTCAACAGAGCTGCCTCACTACAGGTTCTCACCATCAGTCTCCTTTGGTTTTGAAACAACTTTTGGCATTATTTAGTACATCTGTTTCTAGTGCCCAAGGCAAAGATGCTGATTACCAAAATTGCTAATTTTAATTACTACCTGGCATGTTGAAAACAAAGCCAGCTACATGTGCCATTACCACAAGGAGGAAAAGAAAAATAAATCAAAACTAAACAATAAACCTGAGAACGCTGTGTTGGAAGAGAAATCAAACCTTCCTCTAACAAAACAGTTTCTGCGGCATTCCTCCCTTCCTGTGTTTGTCTTTCTCTCTTTCCTAAGGGCTATAAAATTCAGCACACTAGGAATTGTGGATTGCTTTACAGAGCAAACGGTTGGGTTTGCTAGAAGAATTTGGCTTGAAAGTGGTACTACTGATGGCTACCTGGCTACTCTGACTAGCTTGACACCTGCAATTCATTCAGCTGTTCCCAGAACACAGGCAGGTCAAAAGCAGCAAAGTTTGTGCCCGAACGTTCAGTTCTCTCTGTTGAGAAAAACATGAAAATAAATCTCTGCAACTTACAGCACCTGCCAAGGAACATCAACTCTTGACTCCTGAATTATTTTGAACCAACACTCTCTGTCCCTCCTTCACCTCTACGCCCTGACTCCTTCCTTGCCTCAGAAACTGCAATCTGGCCTCTTTATTTCCCCGCTTTTCATCGATTGAGCAGAAGAAATGAAGTGGGTAGATTCACACACCCTGGAAAAATCAGACACTTCTCACAACCAGATAAACGACGTGATGTTGGGAGTCTGCCTTCAGCTGACCTGTTTCTGGCCCTGTCTTCCAGTTGCACAATCCTTTCCATTCTCTCCTGGTTATGAACTGATCCCAGAATATCAGTGCTGTTTGCTTTCCCTGTCACCGAAACTGCACAGCTATAGTGTCTGCCTCCTCAGTTCTGCTCTTCCCCTCTTGCGGCACCAAGTGGAGCAAAAGGAGTGGGCAACAGCACATAATTGCTTCAAAACATCGGAGGTTTGGGTTTTTTTTTGTAACCAGACATGAACCAAACAGCTTTGAATTCCAATTCCTGCTCCAGGCATGTTGTTTTTTCCAGATTTTAAAATCTGTTCACCTGGAGGGCTTTTTATCCAGAGATCTCAGCATCATTTTATTGCTTGTTCTGCCTCCACAATACAAGGAAGCTGCATTTCTGCAGAGCCGGAGACCAAGCCCAAAGCCTGTCTTCATTGCAAATTAAGAACAAAAACACCCCTCAAGTTTTCAAAATTTCTCCTGGAGCAAAAATTGGGGAAACAAAACCAAACATGACATCAAACAATGCATTTTGAACCTGTTGAAGCATTTCATTTCAGTAACAGCACAACTGTTTCCTTTTCCATTGACAGACTAACAGCACCTAATTATAATTTGCAAGTATAATAGATGAAGCTATTTTATGTCAAAAGGAAAAAAAATCAAGCCAATAAAAAAGAGTGATATGAAACCATTAGTGAAATGAAATACGAAGCCATTCATTTGCCATCAAAATCAACACAGGCCAGTGAATCATCTCAGTGTCAATGAATGTGCCTTATTTAAAATAAACAGTATTTAGGCAGGATTTAATTAGAATCAAAGAACCTTGTAGGTTGAAAAAGACCTTTAAGATCATCAAATCCAACCACTATCCCAGCACTGCCAAGTCTACCACTAAATCATATCACTTGGTAGTGTAGTAGACGAGTGTATTCCACCATTGCCCTGGGCAGCCTGTTCCAATGCCCGACCATCCTCTTATCTTATCGCTTTCAGATTCCACTGGTGTTGACCTATTTGTATCTTAATGAAATTATGCTAGCAGAAATCTTCTTTAACACTGCAAAACAACAAAGAGGGTTTATAAGCAGGACAAGTTTTGTTGGAAGAGGCAGTATTTTTTCCTTACAACAGCTGCAGTCCTTTGGAAAAATAAGCAAATCATTTGGGTACCCGAGCTGTTCCTTGGCAATCTTCCCTCCTTCCTCCCAGACGCACAGATTGAAGGCCAGAAGTAATTATTAGATTATTTTATTTGATCTGACCTCCCCTCAGATGCTTAAAGCTGAAATAACCTAAACATAAAATATCACAATGTCTCTGATTGCATAGTTTCAATACAGCCTTGAGGCCAAACGCCCTCCCCAAGGATACAGAGGATGTCTCTTCCAGAAGGCATTGGTTAAACATGAGAACCACATCCAGTCTAAAACTCCTCAGGAGACTGAGAACCCAGCTCTGCCTTTGGGGACTTAGGGCAGGTAATGACACTGGCTGTTAGATCCGCTTTGTTAATAAGAGTTTCACCAGAATCTGTTTCCTGCCACTGGTGCTGATTGTGTCTTCTTGGGTATACACAAATGTCACCTAGTACCCAGTACTTGTACCTGGTCAGGGTACCTCCTCACCTCCTACCCAGCATGTTACACAGATAGAGCTCTTCACATCTACCAGCGCAAGAAATTTCCCCAAGTTTCTGTTCTTTTCTCTACTTTTTTCAACAGGGATAAAGGGTGTCACAAAATCCTTCAAATTCAATTCACATATCTAAGTAACGCCACTGACCAGTGCAAGTCCTGTGCGAGACCACAGCATAAAGGGCAGTTTCATTAGAACAGGACCTTAACAACCCTGTGGTGAAAATGTCCCATAGGACCCTCTGTGTACCTATTCCACAGAGATTATGAACTGATTATTCCTCTGAATTGGAAGACATAATTAGTTATGTATCAAGTAGCACATAAGATTTCTGGTTCAAACCTCGCTATTCTAACCAAGGCGGTGACTGAGGTTCATCACAGAGCAGTGGGTCAACAACACTGCTCATTATGTACAACCTTAGGCTTCATTTTACCTCCTTCCCCAGCCACGAGTTTCACTACAGAGCAGACTGGGGATGTTAGCTAAGCAGACGTATTGAGTTGAAAGGTCTACCCAGATGATGTAGGAATGACAGAATCAGTCATCAAACAGGCAAAATTCCCACTGGTAGCATAAAAATGTCAGGACTATATCAGACTGTAAATGTCACTCGTTTCTGCCAATGTATTTTTATTTGCATTGTTTCTAGTATAAATATTCCTTTCTAAAAATGTCAGTGAGAAATGTCAGTTAAGTTTCTGACAATGATGACAAAGAGAAGATACATGGGAAGCTAAGTACCAGAGTTTCCCAGAAAATCAGAGGGGATTTCTCTAATGGAAAATATTGCATTTTTGTTGCAAAAATCCTTAATCCTTTGGCCACTCACCAAAGTCTCTTGGAATGAACAATATGAGGTTTGGCCAATGGGCTTTCAATATGGATACAACTTCTCACAGAAAAGAGACGCATTTGGGTAAAAAGAGAAAACCCCAACAACTTAAACTGTCAAGAAGTCAGCCACCACAAAAGTTTTGATAGTGTTTTTTAAACGGGCTGTATCAAATATATCACCAGTATTGACACTAGAGTCAATGACCTCACTCCACCACACGGCATCTACCACAGACAACACCAGGGATCTTTGAAAGCTGTAACCTACAATGCTTTGCTCTAGACCTGCTGATTTTTATCTATATGTCTGTCTATATGTATTAGATATCTATACATATTCCAAAGTGTTTGATTTCCATTATTTTTATAAAGAAGATTTCATAAAGAAACTGTTTAATGTGGTTATAAACTTTCATTGAGGATTTCACTGCTTTTATAAGCAACTACATATAAGATTAGCACTTTAGAGAATAAAAGGAAGCTGTATAAAGAACTGGATCATCCATGGTCACTGTAAAGTCTGAACTATGAAGCTTCCAGAATTTCTCACCTGTTATAATAAAGGTGCAAACCTGTATTTACATAACTTCAAAGAATTATTTTATCCTTGTCCCGTATTGTCTTATTTTGACAAAAATAAACATGTTTCTGGTGATTTTTAAAATGCAAAGCCTGATTTTCTACATACATTGACTACAAATGAGTGCAGCATTAGCCACCTACCAGATTCACACCATTAAAAGTGAGCTATGCTATTTTGTGCTGTTATTTAGTCTTCACACAGCATGAAGTGAATATTCTATCAAGTCCTACAATGGTACACATATTATATGATACCTCTGGTGTGTAGTATGCCAACCTAAACCAGAGTTTATATAAATTGAATACTGCTTATCAAATTTATGGAAATCTAAATGTAGAAAGCAGATTCTTTAAGACATAACTTTTTATTTCAGGGATATACTCTAAAACTGCATAGAAAGGAAAAAAGTTTAAACTGTATTTACACAGTACTTGATCCCTAAGATCTTTCTTTTTGCCTTTTTCTGTTAGGGCTGACAGTAGTTGACAGTAATACAGCCTAAAGATCAGGTGGGAAGAAGCAGAGACAGAACAAGCCCTTCATGGCTGCAGAAACTCCATATAACTCATCCTTACAAGTTCTGGCATCATATAAGGAGCCATTCTGGAAACAAGCTCTCTCGCAAGGCATAATCCAATGTGTGAATGTATCTCAGCCCCTAAGAGGAAAACAACTGCTCCCAGATTTTACTCAGGCATGGATCTGAAAGCCAACAGACAGGGATTATACTCAAAAACCCCTCTTTGCTTCTCAAAATCCCCAGTGTTGTCTTTGAAATTTCGCCATTTCTTTGGAAAAAAGGCACAAACTCTGTCCAGCTCAGTCTCCGTAGCACCTCCTAAAGTACCCTCGCTCCTGAGGAAAGCATGCTTTGCTTTCCAAAAACACCATACTGACTTTATTTCAGGCTCCGAGTCTGGCAAATAAAGGATGCTTATGCTTCTTAAGGCGAAGTGGAAGTGCTGCACCCTCGCTGCTGTATTGCCATGCAGAGAGAAGCCTCCAGCATATGGGATCACTCCCAATGCAAGGTTGCTCTCCCTCTGCGCTGACCCCACATGAAACCTAAACAGAACTGAACTTCCCACTGAGGAAAGGTAACTCTGACAAAGTGAGAGCTTAAATTCCCCCTCCTGGTAAACCCGTGCTGTCCACACCTGCCGATTAGGCTGGAGGCATGTTGTGATGCCATATTCCCTCGACTTGCACGCCTGCCAGGCTTTGACACAACCATGCTCCAAAACCAACTCTTCATCAAAGATGTCTTACATTCAGCTGAAATTAAAGAGCCTGAACAGATGGCTCTAAATATATTTCCTCCTTGTAATGATGGCAAATAAAAGCAGTGTCCTCTAACACGTTCTGTACAGCATCTGTAACGCTAGTGCCGCAAAGGGAAATCAAAAGAAATGGGGTAGGATGTTATGTGTGCTGTGTGCTCGGAGAGTATTTTAAACTCCCTTAGTCTCTGTAATGAAAACCACACTGTCTGAAAGTGAAACACTGCTGATTGTTAACTGCTAGGTCTGCTGGAAATAAAGTGAGGGACACAGGGAAAGGGAATTTCACGTAAATCTAATTTCTTCTGTGTCAAACAGTGCTACTGTATTTCCTTCCATCTGCAAGGACACCCTGTGAAATGTGGATGAATGTTATTACAGTCTGCAATAAGCAGAGTTCAAAGCAGGGAAAATTTGGTTCAGATTTGGATTCGGCAGTTCAGAAGTTCCTTCACACATCCTTCAAACGAACCAGGGAAAAAAAGAAATCTCAACCTTTGACTTGTCAATCTTGTATAATAAAAACTTCACCATGAATCAGGTTGCTATGCAAAGTAGCCAAGATTTTAGCAACTATTTCTAAATATTGCTTTGCCAGCAGAACTAAACTGGATTATTTTGTGGGTAGGATACTCACTGGGATGAAAGGGAGCGACATCACAGCTCCCACCTCTGTCCATGACTCCCTGGGTGACTTTGGGCAAGTTATTGCTGCTCTTTGTGCTCCATATCCCTTCTGTAAAACAAGGGGCCCTCTTTTCCTCCACCCTTTGTTTTCCTTAACTAGATAGCAATGGCTCATGCTATCTGGCGAGCCACAGAAACTACATGGGTACAATGGGCTGGGACACTCTGATGTCTGCTTGGACCCCTTGGTGCTACTGTGACAGACATGAGTAATAAAAGCAGCCCAATACCTCCTTGTAACAACTGCCACCCAATTCTGATTCTCCTAGGGAATAAATGAAGGGGAGAGCCAACGTCCACTATGCCTAACCAAACATCCAAATTAAGAGTTACTGAAATACGGGCTTTTCTGCCCATCTCTAACACACAATGCTCCAGTTGGTCCATGATGTTGTTGGACGATGTGGACAGCAAGACTGCTTCCACACCCCATGACTGAGTTCCTTGCCCTCCTTGTCTCCTTCCCAGATACTCAGCAGCAAAGCCCAAACAAACACCCCAAAAGGTGCACTAACAAAACTCAAAGCCAAACCCTGACACACCTCTTGGAGCCTCCTTCCTCTTAACATCCCCATCAGCTTTCCAGGCTCCTACTCACACACAGTTCCAGCACCAGAAGTAAAACAAGCTGGTAGACCATCAAGAAGAAGCTGCCTGCTCCTCTGTCTCCCTGTACAACCTTAGCTTATAGGAGAGGGGGTTTTGATACCAGCCTCCTGTCCTTGCTCCCAGACTCACAAGTCCCAACAGCCCTCACCTTGGATTCTGGACCTACTCACTGCTTGAGTTCCCCCCAGGGACCATTAACTTTGCTTGCAGTTATTATTTTCTGTGTCAGACTGGTGGAATAAAGACCCCCACAACACACATACAGATCTGTTCAGTCCTGAAGGGCCTTGGAACTCCCTGCTCAGTCTTGAAGGGACTAACATATCCCGTTACAAAGTCCCAGACTAAATTCACTCCCAACAAAAAGTCATCTCCCTTTGGACGGTTAAAGTCTACCTTTTGAAATGTCCACATGTTGTCTCAGCAACTCTCCTTTATGGCTGTTTACATTGGATAAGAAGTGGAACACAAAGCAACATTCAGACGAAGAAAGTAGTAAAATACGTGTGTTATCTATTTTTTTAGCTGAATAAATTGAGCTTGCTTTGCATTATTGCTGGCTGTCTTAGCCCAGCTCTGGAAGTGAGAAAGAGAAAGGGAATCTTGAAAGGCAACTCCCAAGAGGACACTAATATTTTTAATAGTTTGTGGGTTATGAAACAAATCTGTGTTAGCAGTATTATATATCTCAGCCTGAACCACTGGGGTGTTTCCAGGCTCTTTAATGAAACTAAAGCACTAACACAGCATTGCCAAGAAAGTAGATTTATTCACAAAGAAATGTTTGCTAGAAGAAATGAAAGCGTAGGCATGACTGGGGCTGTAACATACTAATGCATGGTCTGTCACTCACATCGCCCCTCATCACATCAGATGAACTTTGCTGTCGTTGCTGGATCACAGGTCGCACCTTTTCCCTTTTTCCCTGATACCCAATCTTGCCTCCTCCCTGGTTTTGGGAGCCCATGGCATAGCGACACATCAACACTGGCCAAAACCTGTGCTAACAGCAAAACCTGATCTATAGCTGAGGGGCACTGAACATAAAAAAGAAAAAGCATACACAAACACTAGGGACTTCTTTTTTTCCTCTTCATTTTACAGTGTGAAATAGGACCCAAACTAATCAATGGAGCTCAGTGGGAGTGCATAATTATTAATAGGCCCTACATGGGGCCTCAGAAAATAGGCACTTCTCTTGGAAGTTTAAAAGGTCAATGTGAATAACTAAAACATACTTTTCTTGGTAGTTATTATGCAGTAAAAAGTAATTCATAAGGAAATCAGTTTAGGGGAAAAAAAACCCTCATGTTCTAGCAGGGTGGTTTAGGAGTCATTCCTATGTCTTCCATGTATCTTTTCTGGCAGGTTAATGGGCCATGTTTTATTCTCTGCCTTACTTCCTAAAGCTTACAAAGCCCAGTCCTTCTTCACTGGTTGTTACTACAGACCTTGACTGTATGCTGCCTGGCTAAGAGGGGAGTGAAAACACTGGCAGAGAACAAGGCCAGACGATGCACCATGCTACTGGTTAGCTTTGGTTATTAGTTACACAGCAGCCTGAGGGGTCTGCTTATGTACTTGCAACTCTTTCAGACTGACTTCTGGTGATGTGTAAAACAGAGGACATGACAGGCACCATCAAAGGTTCAGAGCTTTGAAGGAGCTCTACGTCATGTCTAGGCACCTAAAGATATTTCAGTAAAAATGCTGATCAAGCCTCAAGTCCTCCTCACTAAAGTCTGTTTAATGCTGAAACCAAAGAAATTACACCCTTTCAAGAGGGAGGTTGTGATGAAGCAGCAGGAGGCTCTGCAGCGCTCCTGGGACACATACCAGGCATACAAGGTGACCGCTATGAGAAAAGCATCCTTGTGAAATGCATGATGACACATCAGGAGAGATCCCACAATGAATGAACATGCAGTGAAGTAGCCACTACAGCAAAGATTCTGGTGAAAGCAATAGCTGCCTGGCATGAGGCAGAGCCCAGGCAAGAATCATTCGCAGCCAAGCAAACACAACAGGATCATCTCCATGGTTATACACCGCAGGTGAGAACCACCCCTGGGAGAAAGACTGGCATGGATCTTGCTGACAGGGCATGGAGGTCAGGGCCAGCCTCGGGACAGGGACAGTTTTCTTGCTCACTTCTCAGGCATCATCAGGCTCTTCTCTGGATTCAGTTCCAACACCTACGTGAGTGATGTTGGAGTACAGAACGTGGAGCAAGTGAATTCTGAATTGTCATGAATTTCAAACAGCAGAAGAAACTGCTGAGAGGACTGTGGATGATGTTGTGTATGATGGACAGAACAGGATTACCCTTACCTCACACCAGGCTGGGCTGTGTGATGTGTCAGAGGGCTGCCCACACACACAGGCATGAACACGTGCATTGTTGACTGCAATGCCCCAATACAGTGGTAGAGCACAGAGCCAGCATGGGCTGGGAGGCTGAGCAAATACATGCCTTAACTCTTAGGGAAAAAGCCATCAAGTGGTATTTAACATAAGCATGACCTTCATCTGAGGTGACCTGCACACCATCAGAAGGTAGGTGGGGATGGGGACATCTGTCTATCTGTCTATAAATGAGCTTCTGGCCACTGAAGCCAAACCAGCTAGATCCTTGGCCAGACCCGGTTTGATAATTGTTATCTCCTATTGATGCTGTCACCAGCTCTGCGGGGCATTGTCCAGAGGTGCACACACAAATGCTGTGACTCAGTACAGAAATACCCGTGAATTGGCCAGGTTTCAATCTCAGCGTTTTTCTCAGGAGTGAAGTCATTTTATTACTATGCTCTCTACCCAGGCATGTGCAGCATCTGGTTAATATATTCCTGGGTAGTTCCTAGCTCTCCAAACACAGCTCTGCCATACTGCAGTACACACAAAAGGTAAACTTTCCAACGCTTTGCTTGGGTACCTGCTCCAGGCACTCACAGACCTGGTTAGGAGGATTTTCCAAGGAGCTAGCCTGCATTTTCCCGTGCTTAATTTAGTTATTGGAACGTCTGCCATATATATGTGTTCTCCTTGGCTTCTGCACAGGTCAGCTACTATAAATCAGCCTAGTATCACTGTAAAGGAGCTACAGTAAGTTACAACAGCTGAGTATCTGGTTTACGAATGCAGTTCCCAGAGCTTCATGTTAAATACAGCTCAAGGCCGGGGCATTTAAAGAAAATAAAGAGGTTATGAAAGGCAGGTACGTGTCTTCCAGTTCAATATTGTTTGTCCTAGATACTTACTAGGTGATGAAAGGATAAATAAACAGACCCCAGGCACGGTGATGTCAGACACTGCTTTTGCCAGTGATGTTTTCTCTGTAAAAGGAGTGCATGTGAAACAAATGAAGAAACAGGTGAGAGCGAGTGTCTGGCTGCCAAACTTGGCCATAGATAAAACATGATGAAGATATTAACCCTGTGGACTGGAATGTGAGTAGAAGAATACCTGGGGAGGGAAAGGAAATCACCATGGCCATTGTGAGCCCTGCCTAAGTACCTGGCGGCAGCTAATGAGGAGGTGCAGAAGGAAATTCACTCCTAAAGCCACATCAGGCACAATCCTTAAAGCCCTGATCCCATCTGGTGAAGCAAGGTATTCACTTCTCAAGGTCAGGTTTTGCTACGCTCTTCCCCAATCCTGTTTTCATCCAATTCTGTGTAGACGCAGAACTGCATCCAAGGCAGGTCACACACTACTGGAGTTTCATATTCTTGATTGGAAACCTTTTCCTTTCAGGAGGAACAACAAGGAAATGGAAAATGTCTCCATCTGATGGAGTTTTGGTAGGGTACAGTTTTGCTTTGGGGGTTCAGCTGCTTATGGAACACTGGAAACAAGCAGTTTGGATTTCTTGCAACTAAATAATTCTGCCCAAACAAATCACTTGAAATTTGGGGCAGGAATAACCCATTGTACTTGCTGAATCTTTTTACCCTTTCTCCAGCCACAAGTGTGAACTGCTGAGCTTTCAAAACCTGAACTGCAAGCACAGCATTGGCCACAATATGCATGAGTGCAGCCATCAATGCCAGCCAGAGCAGGGAGACACTTGGCACAGGATGGTAACCCCAGCCACATCTGGTATAAGGCTCCACTGTATTTGTGTGCCAGTTCTGCTCTCTGTCCTAGGAAAGCACTCCTCACTGGGACACCCCCATCTGTCAGACCTTCACAACCCCACCAAGGCAATCTAACATCACCATTAAGGCAACATTGTCCTAAAGACAAGATAAAAGCATAAACCCCACAACCTGCGACAGCATGATCTGCAATCAGCCTCAGGATTTAGCACAGCTAACTTGAGCCAGGAGAGACCCCAGCTGGCAGCTCTGCCCTTCCTTGTATTGCAGTGAGCTTTCTGCTCCAGGTGCCTCCCTCTGCCCGTGGGTTAGAGAATGAAACCAAATGACTGGCTTAGACCTGACGTCTAACTGCAGCAAGCAGGGCAGCTCCCATGGGAACTGAAAACATTGCTAACTTTCATCAAATGATGCATCAAGAAGTGGTCTCTTCCCACAGAACTTACTATAGATTAGACAGCAAGTTGACACATCTCTGGCTAGCACATGTTAAAACAGCTCCACAAGTATTTACCAGCTGAGGTTTAGGAAGACAGGGACCAGAAACAAACCTAGAAGATTAAAAACAAAATCAGCTAAGTGGAGCCGTGGCAAACTGCCCTGCCAAGCACAGCTACCCTGAGCAGAAGCTCTGTCTCTTCTCCCCTGTACAGGGCTTCCCACCACTGACAAATACATGCAAAGGGCAAACTATGCCAACTGATCGCAGCCTAGAATAATGCCAAATAGGGATATGAGTCCCTTAGGCTTGTGAGCAAGAAGGAAAATGTTGATACACATGGTTGAAATACCTTCAGCCTTGTAACTATTTGGTTATCCCAGTACCTGATGCTTTGGGAGCAAAGAAAGGGAGTAGGACAGCATTCCTCACTGGAATCAAACGAAAACAACATCAGCTGTTTCTTGCCTATTAAAGTAGTATCAGCAGTGAGTTTACTTCCTAAGTTACTGTTTCTGTCTTTGTCATAACATACAGAGATGATTTGGCAAACTTCGCTTATGAATTTCCAAGAGAAGAAAATGCCGAAGCTACTTTGGCAAACGCAACCATAACATTCTCCTATGTTTTAATAAGGATAAGAATATAGTCATCTAAATAAGATGACTTTGCTTTATAAGGCAAGTGAGAGTCTAATTTAGAGCTACTTATTTTCAGGCATCAGGCAAAACTCCTAAAATAACTTTTTGGCTATTATTTACCATCTTGTCTCTCCCCTTTCTTTTCTTTTGAGATCTCAAAACGGCTTCACTGATGGTGAAAAAAATTAAGAGTATTGACAGATCAAGCTTAAGCCATACACACAAAGAGGATGGCTGTCTTTGTATTTAATCATTGTCAGAGGATTCAGGTTTCTGTGTGGCCTGGACACACTACCTAGGGGCAGGTTTTCTGTTGGGGTTTCTCTACCATACCGGAGTCACCGACCTGATTTACAGTACGGCCCCGGCACAGCAGGATGAAATAGGAACGATGCTCCCAGGATGCAGATGGAGAGGGCAGGAACAGCCTCAGTGAGCACATGGTTGCAGCCTGGCCTCCATCATATCCTAAGCATTGCCATTCCCTGGATATTTAAAAGCTTTGTCTCTCGATATATTTGAACACTTCAGAATTATTTTTGCAGAGAGAGTGATAAATTATAAAGGCCGATTGATTTACTACATCAAGGTAGCAGTGAGTGATTTTCCCCAGAGCAGCCGCTCTGCTGAAACGCCAGCAGAGCCAGAAGAAAGGCACACGTCTTCAGAAGGTTCCTTTTCCAGAGCTATTTCGGTCTCCTGATGACTGTAAAATAGAGGTAGAACCGAAGTCATCTGCTTTCCCATTTTATGCAAGGTGACTAAGAAAGTCTTATTTGGTTTGAATATATTTCAAAAGCATGCATATATATATATTTATATATCTAGATGAATAAGCCTCTTTCATAAGAAAGGTTTCATGAATATTTCATGGCTTTCCCCTTGGGTTTGTAAGTATCTGGTTTGCATGCTTTTCTAAGTACAATTTACTGCCACCTGGGCTCAGGGACAGATTTCCACTGGATTCTGCTGTGTCCATCAGTAGCCACTGTGTAAGGGATACATCATGCCAACAGCTCCATCATCCTCTCCGATGATATCAGAGGCATCTTCAGATTCAGTTGGAAAAAGCAGGTGACAAAATGACCTCCCAAAATTGTACGGCCCCATTAGCTACAAATCTGTGTTGCCCAGTGGGTCTTTCTTTCCCTGGTTGGACTTTAATGAATGTTTTCCTTACCCCTGGTTCTCCCAAGATGCTGTTCAAAGGGAAAGAAAAGTGCAGGGTGACCCATGGAACTCATCTCTCATCGCATCCCTCAATTTTCCACATATTTTTTAGAAGTGTAAGTTTGGATAGGCAGGCCAGGTTGCTGTCACATCTCCCACTTGTAACTGCTGACAGTCAGATGTTCTTGCTTACTTTAGGGTTTGATTTATTGCCTGCAATTAGGCTAAACATGGATATTTTAAGAAATACAAAGGGAGTCTATGATTATCATAAATTGGAAGCAAAAACAGAGAAAGGAGAAATTATTTCTTTATCCAACTTGCCAGGCATGAACTCATTTGCTTTTTCATCTCTGTGAACTTGTTGGAGGGTTCTCTACTCATGAAGAGAGTGCTCATCTTCCTGAGCATCACAATGAATGAATTTCAGCTCAAACCACCATGAACTGAAGTTTCTGCAAATCACTGCCCACACTGGAAACACCCTCAACTCCAACTACTTCATTCAAAGCAGTGGCAGAAGTTTGGTGGCCTCGATGGGGCTTGGAATCTGCTGAAATCCAGGTCTTGACTGTGATGCTGATGAGATCAACCCAAAAAAGTGTGGCATGGACCACTGTGAAAATGAGAACTCAGCATCACAGAGTTGTCTGCTATAAAATGCCATGGCCAAATGACGCAGCCAGCCTTTGAGGGATATGAATCTAAGCAAAAAGCTGGGATGGATCCAGCTTCCATTAACTGTACCTCAATTGCCACCTGAACTATTTAACCACTCCACTCTCTCCCAGAAGTACAGGACATCATATGTGAACAAAAAAGTGCTTTTGCGCAATCAGCCTTGGATTTATTTCAAGGGAGCCAACAAATCCAATGTAGCCACCTTCTTTGGGGGAATTCAGAGCACATTCCAGCAGAGCAACAATGAGTACAAGCACGGTTTCATGTAATGCAGCTCATAGCCTTAACACCCTCCACCTGCCTGAGTGCTTGGCAAAGGCTGAGGCTGAAACACCAAAAGGTTCCAGTGCATAAAGGCCTTCTAAAAATGAGGCTGGGTTTAAGTAGCCAGGCAGAACCCTTGCATATAATAAGGGGCATGAGAAAGGTTATGCCTACTTCACAGAGCAGATTCCAGCACACAGATCCCTTTTCTTGGCCACCAAAGATGCAGAACTCTGTGCAGTTTGGTGTTTATTTATACGAAAATAGCCCTCATTTTTGTTCCATGCCTTGGGGCTGCACAAACTGCAATAGGAGAGGCATGTTTCCAGCAGTGATAAGCAGCAGACAAGGGGCAGCATTTTGTCCAGCATCTGTTATCACACACCTCCCAACCCGAACAGAGTAAATTAAAATGAAAGACATTAAAGAATTAACACTATAAGCATTTATGAACAGTGTCAATCATTCACTCTCTCCTGGAGCATGCAGTAAGGTGAAAAAGTAATGCTGAGCTCCAGGGATTAATGGCACATGACTGAAGTCCTGATTGCTGTGGGCTATTTAGTGGTGGAGCACATTTGCCCTCAGCCAGGCAAAAGGAAGTAA
Source organism: Forpus xanthops (assembly GCA_032466535.1). Classification (NCBI taxonomy): domain Eukaryota; kingdom Metazoa; phylum Chordata; class Aves; order Psittaciformes; family Psittacidae; genus Forpus; species Forpus xanthops. The sequence continues at coordinate 15,106 of JASSUY010030634.1, read as the reverse complement.
TGAGCTGAAATAAAGAAATGGGAAATATGAGTTGGGTAGGAGAAGAAAGCATCCTAACAAGCCGCCAGGGGAAGTGTTGGTTCACTGCTTGGGTCATTTGGAATTGGACTGGATAATGCACTGGAAAGCATCCTAATTTCTGGGAGACTGTGTGCTGAATGTGAAGGATGGAGGGGTATAGCATGTATCTACCTCTTTCACTTGGTGTCTTCCATGACCCTCTCTCCAAAGAGGTCATGGCTCAAATCAAGCACAGGCTTATCTTCCACTTGAACCTAACTACCAAGGAAAATAACCAGTACCCTCACCATTCATATCTAGTATTAACTTCCATGGGTAGCCTTCACCTCCTTCCCTCAGCTGCAGCATCTTATAGTCCACTGCAGCTCCAATTAACCCATTTTAATCCCACAGACTGGCAATGCCAAAGAACGGTAACAAGCTCTCAGTCACTGATGTCTATGCAAACAATCTTGAGACAATGCAAAAGACCTACTCAGGCCTTCTTCATAGGCTCAGCTGCCTCCAAGATGTTCCTCTCCAAACTGCTCAACCTATTCTTTAGGTCAACAATACCCAAACTACAGCTGTGACCCCATGGGGAGCTAGCACAGCTATTAATGGTGTTACAAGCCTTGCAGAAATGCAATTCCTTGGACATGCATTCAAGGATCACACATATTTTCTACTTGGAGGTCATTTGGCAATCAGAAAAAAAAATGCTGTGGGATCTGCTGTTTTACTTCTCTTTTCCCCCACAGAGAACAAGGAGGTAATATCCAGGCAAGGTAAGGTCTCCCTAGCCTCCACAGGCAATGAGAACTCATTTATTTCTGGGCTGATAGAGGGAACGGTGGTGATTTGGGAATGAAACTCAGCCAGCTTGTTACACTACATGCCCTTTTCAAACAGGAGCGATACTGCTTTCACATCTGACATGCATCATTAAAAAGCAATCACTTCAAGCAAGGCTCGTTTTATTTATCACAAAAAGAAACGGAATGGGAAAAAGCAAGAGATAATCATCACTCAACCCTTTCCCTGCTGAAAAGCAAAAGCCCGTGTCCAACAAGCAAGACCACCCATCATGAAGGGGTTTTGTAAGACTTGCACTTGGCCGGCATTTTAAGAAGCAGCCATTCCTATGCCTTGCACATACATTCAGGGTGATAGTCCTCAGAGCCTGATATCCTATCTCAGGGAGTAATAAAAATCAGATGCTTCTACATAATAGATAATGATATAACAATATGTCTACTGAGAGTGCTCTGTCCTACCTGTAGACAGTTCGGATTTGGTTTATGTCCTGCACAGAGTGTTTATACCACTTACAAATGTTTATGCAATGTCATGTAAGTGAGCAGAGCTCACTTTCCTGTCCAGCCTTCTCGGCATTTTCCCGTGTTCCCAAAATACACTTTTAACAGTACAATCTCGTGGACATAGCCTGGAAATGCCAAAGCCATCAGCAATATTCACCTTGCTGGCAATGTTTTGCACTTTTGGCTGGAGAGGGAAGCCTGCAGACTTGCATTGTGGGGGCATTTGTGGGAGGAAATAATCTTAGAAAGTGATCTTTATGTTAATTTGATATGTGGATGGTATTTCTGCTCATGTGAAAAGGGTAAGTTAATGCACTACAAGGGAAGAACTCCCTCATATAAGAGCCTGAAGATAATGTTTCCAAGATCAGTTTGGAAACTTGGTCTAATCCGCCTTTGCAGTCTGTACAGATACCTTCACAGCAGCTATGCAGTGTAAGCATTGTAAATCTGGGTGCAGGGAATGAAAACATTCAGTCCATTTCCAGTCCTTGTCCCCCCCTTTTGCTTCCCAAAGCCTGGGACCAGAGTCCTGTGAGCCCCAAGGCATCTGCCCCCAGTGCTTACATACTTATGGAAAGCAGCACCAGTGCCTAGAGGTGACTGACTGGCACTTCCCAAGGAATTCAGCGATGTCCCCTTGATTTCCATTTGTTCCCAGATGTAAAACAAGAGATCTAAAGGCAGGAACTGATTTTCTAGGTGCTATGTGACCCAACTTTACAAGCAAGGGAACTTCTTTTTGTCACAGATAAAACTGAAAAAAAAATGGAAATCCCAGCAAAAGGGCCAACAAGACTGAAGACATCCTCCTTAGTATTGCTCCCACAAAAGCTCCAATCCTGCCTTGCACATTGAATTAACCCTGAAGTAAGCCCAATGCTTCCACCAGAGAGATTCCCTGCCTAAAGGCGAAAGCAAACTGTCAAGACAGGAGGGTGACACTGAGGTCTGGCCCTGCTCTCAGCTGTAACAGTAGCCAGGTCCTAAATTCAATGGCTTAGTCTGACCTATTCAAATAGTATTTTCTCTGCCCAAATAACTGATCCTTAATGAAGCTATTTATGTAAGGAAATTAAATTAAAAAGGAATGTTAGTCACCTGGGTGTTGCCACACAGCTGTAATGTGTGTCTGGGAGACCTGAGACTCATAAATTGTACACAACACACTGAATGGAGGTCTTTAGCCTGTATAATTAAGTGGTAACTAGCTTCATATTAAAGATATTACATATACACAGAGGCACAAACAAAATGTCATATTCTCCGTTTCCTGTGTATAAATCTCTGCTCACAGCAAAGCCAAAGAGTGTGGGGTAGGAGTGAGGGGGTTATGATATCAAGGGAAAAGGTTTGGGACTGGAAAGTGACCTACAGCTTTGCACTCACAGCTTTTGGGGCTGGAGGCAGACACCAACCCAGAGGTACAACCCACTGTGGGCACTGTTACAGCTGGAGTCTTCATAGACTCAGGGAGAAGTCAGGCGCTCAGCATCTCTGAAAACCCAGTTATCAATTGCCCAATGCCAAACACCACAGACCATCACACTCACAAAGATGAAGCTCAAGACCAGGTTATACTCTTTCAAAAACCCGTGGCCAAAGATGCAGCAACTTCAGGATAAGAGAAGACAAAGAGGCACTGACATCAAGTTAGGTTTGACACCGAGCTGCCTGCTACAGCTAGGGCTCAAGGTACACGTGGTTTTCCCAGGAAACACATACACCATCCTCCCCAAAATACAGAAGGCAAATCTAGGTATCAGAGCAGCTCAGATACCTCAAAAACCTGGCTGTGGGCTGCAGAGCTTCACTATGGCTCTGCAAATACATTCCTGATTTCAGACTGGGTTAGAAATACCTAAAACCCACACTGCCAATTCATGAGCACACCCGCACTAACAGGTAGGAGTGGCTGTAAATCACAGGTAGATGGTCTGAGCTTAACTCTGCATAAACACAACATGGACACACAGAATAAGCTATCCAGACCCCATCTCCATGCAGCAAAAAATGAAGGCACCCTAAGCATGCCTTAGATATATGGACTACACATTCTCCTCCATTGCCCCCTGAGAATGCTGTATCAACTCTATTAGCTCCTAAACAGCTGATGTCAGGCAAAATATAGTCCCTTTCCTCTCCATCTTTAAACCTAAACTACATCAAGGCTTCCAGGTACCTCTGTGATCAGCAAACTCTGAGCCCAGGGCTTTCTCTCCTTCTGCACACTGAAGGACCTGCTCTCCATCCTGCAAACAGCCACAGCTACTGCTAATTCCCAGGAGGAGACATCCTCACTCAGGAGCTAGCCATTGGCTCACACATGACCACATCTTAACCCCAGCAAACAGCACTGCCAGGCTGCAAGCAGTTCAGGAAAGATAGTTCTGGTGTGAAAAAGCTTTGTAGAACACAGGATTGCACCAACCCATGTGCCTTCCCCAGAGCTGCTGGCACGTGGAGCTAAAGCTTAATTATTGTGATTTATTAACTTATAAAGTCAGATTAAATGGATATTTGCAGCTGAGCTGCTTTGAAAGAGGAAAGTAATTCATGCTATTTATCCAGCTGAGACAAAACTCACGTGGCATGAACCCACAATACTAATTTCTCCAGATTAAAAGTAACAGATTTCTAGGAAAAGGGTGTCATTAGCATCTGGCAGATACATCAATTAGGAAGAATGCCCAACTCATACACGCACACCATCCACATCGATTTCTAAACACAGCAAAGATTACTTAACACCCTGCATTTTCTCTAATTTAGGTTTTTTTATTCATCCATCACATAGCATCTATAGGGGATTCAGACCTGCTCAAGCAGAACCAAAGCTCCAGTAGCTTCCAGAGCAGATTGCAGTCACTGTGCAGTCCCATCCATGCTCAGAACGTGCTTCTTATCAACACATAATTTATCCCTAACTAAATAAACAGCCTAATAGACAGCACCTAGATAAAAGCGTTCTCTCTTCAAAAAACAAACTTTGAAAATAAAAACTGGGGACAGCAATACGAAGCAATATATACATGTTCTTTTCTATCACCTGGTTATTTTGTTATCTGAGATGCTTGCTAGAGTGAGCAGAACTTGCATTACCTGATGCATTAAATGGACAGATTCTTCTAGCTGTGAGAAGATTAGATTGCAGTACTGGCAGGATACACCTTGGATATATAGTCACCAGGACCTGAGGAATTGCATAGAAAAATAAATAGTGCCTTAAGCTTAACTGTAGGTAGGGAAGCTTATGAAATAAATAGAGAGGAAAAAACATGAACTCTTTATCTGACCTTATGCTCATAGCAGAAGTGATGCCGCAGAGCTACGAAAAACATAAGGATTTAATGTCACAGATATATGAAACTGGTGTTTCTCAGGCCAGGTGTTCCCTATTCCCCATCTGCCTCTCCCCCTTCCACAATCCTTCAGCATCCTCCTGCACAAGAATGGAGGGACTGGGTGAAGGAACTGCATCAGCTAATGAAGCACCTGATTCTAACTAACCTCATCCCAGTGGGGTGCGGAGAAAGGATGTGTGTAGCTATAAAGGGTTTCCCTTGGTCTTAGCAAAAGTTAGGTATTTGATAGAGACAGGGCTATGGTCCAGGTGGGACTGTGGTCCCAGATTTGTGAGTGGCTGTGATTTGGAAGTTGCTTTTGCAGGTGTTTTGCTATACTGCTGCAAGATGGAGTAAGACAGCTCACTTGCAGTGTTTGAAAAGTCCTGATATGCAGGGTGCACGGCAGTGGGCAAGGGTACTGGATACATAGCATCATTTCAGGAGCAGGGGTGAAAGATATTGAGATTCACAGATAAAGCACTGCTCTTTCAGTTTGCAGGTAGAAATGAATAGAGCCTCTCGGTTCAACCTTTGAAGGAGGCTGATGGTGGAGCCTCAATGAACTTGAAACATAAAGCTTTCATTTGAGTCAAACTATACATTTTGTTCAAGCCTAAAATGAAGTATTTAAATGCTGAAAGTTTCCCTTTGCTTAAGTTGCTTGAATTAAAACTCTTCCTAAATGACTGATTTCCAACAAAAGCTGGAAGAACTTTTGTCTTGAAATGGCTGAAACAAGTCTTTGAGGTTTTCTCCTTCTTTTCTGTACTATTTGTCCATAGAACAAAGGATGCACTTTGAGCACCAGGTGAGCTCTTATAGCTGAATTGCCTCACCTGTCTAAAAAAGGTGGGTCTGTATCCACTGACTCCACGATGCTCACAAAGTCGTCCCAAACATAAGACTTTGCTCCCCTAGAGCTCACTTCTTACCCCATCATCCAGCTGCCCAGCACAATTAAGACCATCTGGCTCCTGCATTAATAGTACCCAGTGAGGTGACACAGCAGACAACATATCCAACCCCCTCTTAATACTCAGCTGCTTTTACACCTTGTTTTATCTTTGATGGGAGACAGAGTCCAGCTTAAGATCAGGGCATGTACACATGCTTCTGGCTCTGCACTGAACCTTTCTAACCACTTCATTAACACGCCTTCAGATTGGCTTAAACCAGGAGTGAACTTCTATTCCTCCCCGTTGGCCAGTGAATGAGCAGAGGTAGCCAAGCTCCCCCATTCCTCCTGGCCCACTGTTTCCCACTTTCCCATCTCCTGCCAGCAAGCAGCAACACCGCAAGCCTGGTGTGAAAGGACCATGGTCCGAAGGCGGTTGGAAACACAGGTTGTTGGTTCCTGGCATGGTCCAAACTCAAGGCACAATCAAACCCAGAGAGAGTCAGTAGCAAATCGCTCAAGCTTGTTTTTTTATGAGACACGTTAGCCAGCCCTCTTTTCATATCCTTTACGAGCCCTACTCATAGTAAAAACTCCCGAGTTATGGAAATCATAAGAAAGAAATTATGTATGGAAAAATCATTACATTATAAATTGGTTCCACTGTTCAAAACATGTAGGAAACGGGGCATATAAAACTCATATGGTGTTGCAGACTTTGATACAAGGTTTATTATTACACAAGTGAAATATGTGCTAACGTACTGTCGCCTATTTTGCCTTTATTTACAATGCAGACCCATCACTGGGCAACCTCATAAATTTCACCAACCTGGATGATTTCTCTGATTGAATGTGGCAGCTCCCATAGAAGCACACATAGAGACAAAGGCAGATCTTACATCTTCAGGGCTGTGCAGTTCTGAATGAGTCCCCCCACTTCATTCAAAACCCACGGCCATCTCCCCATCTTTTCCTCGTTTTCAGATTCCATCCCCTTGCTATAGACTATTGCTGTGCCGCTATCCTGTTATACATGTGTTGTTTGTGTCTGTGTTTTTTAAAGACCTAATTGAGGAAGGAGGCAGGAAAACTGGAGAGGAATGGTTTTGACAAACTGTTCTTTGTTAGAAAATACCAGTTGGTTAAAACTGGAAGATTTCCATGGAAATGCAACAGTTTTCATTAAGGTTCCATCATAAAAAAGTCTGAAGCCAACAAGAGAATTTCAAGTCACAGGCCAATGCCTGATGCTGTGTACTGGGAAAAGGGACATCTAGGGAGAGCCCTTTAACTGTGGTGGCTATGCAGAATGTTTCCCTGGGGAAGAAAAAAGGAAAACAAAGGGATTATACTCAGCCACGGCTGTGAATTAGATCTGGTTGGGAAAGGGACATCCTGAGAAGACAAGAAGCAGGACAGAGCTGACACATGGAACCAACTGCGTGTCTAGTATTCTTTAGAAAAACTCTTGTTTTAATTAAATGGATTAAAAATAAAATCACAGTCGTTATGAAAATATTTCTTTTCTGGAAAAATATCAGGGAAATCTTTTTTTTTAAAGATTCAAATGGTCTGTTTCCATACTTCCACTGAGAAGGTTGGTTTCTTCCTGCAAAATTACTTTCTTTAAAATAGACTCCACTTTCTATTTAATTATAAGGGGCTGAAATCTGAATGAAGTGCTTTGAATATATTGAAAATGGTTCAACTGACCCAAAACCAATCCTGCTTGCCTTTTTTTTTTTCTTGTTCCGACATGGAACAAAATTTCTTTTGCTTGCTTCCCAAAACCTCTACAAATTGGAAAATCCATTTGCTATGTAGTTCTGCTCACAGTAAGGATGTCAGGAGGTCTCATTTATTAATGCCGAGTTGGTGTCTGAATTGAAGAGGTGCTGTCAAACTGTAAAGCCTGATGAACCTCTTTGTAGAACGAAGGAGCCTGGTTCTTGGCTGGGGCCAAGATCTCAGTGCTGCCATCACCAGGGAGCGCTCCCATTAATAACGCCTTGGACCACCGTCAGAACTCCTCTCTGCCCACCAAAGCTAACCCCTTAATGTTGAAGATACTGAATTTGTCAAGTCTTAGGTTACAATACTCCTGCCTGTGAGGGTCTTTTTTATTCCCTTCCTTTCCCTGAGGCATGCTGACAGATTGGAGGGCTTTACATCTTGCTGTGTGTATCTTCTTTCACATCTTTCACCATTGTCCTAAATGAAATCATGTACTGAGTGAGAGAGAGGAGAGGAGGCAGTGCAGGGTGGTTGAGGAAACCCTCCTAGCCTTAGACCACACTTGGGGCATACAATGGGCCTGGATATGAAATGATTTTTCACTGAGGTCCTATAGCGAAGGACTGACAAAACCATTACTTACAGACTGTAAACTGGTGGGGAAAGTCTTTAAGATCCGTGGGCTCACATGGGCTAAAGGGCCTTCGTGTCAGATTGAAAACACAAAAAAGCAGCTGAAGGCATTATTATTTGGGGATTTTTGCTCATCAGGGAACTTGAGACCCACTCATGCTTAAAGAAGCCAATGGCTAACATGGAAGTTAAAATAAAGCATCCTGCACTGCTAACAGTACATCAAGGACTTGCTTAAAGGAAAGGCGTTTCTCACCACCTCTGCTCATCTGCCTTCTCTCCTGCTTGCCATGGCCAAAGGTTTGAATCCAGCTCACTCATGAAGCCAGAGACCATCCTGCCTGTGTTAGGTATGGCATGGAGAGCTGCTTGTTGGTCTGTCCTTACAGACCGTGTTTGTACCAACTGAGGACAAACTGCCAAGCAAAACAGCTTCCTCGACATTCTGAGTTAGTGCTCAGCACATTCTCACCTCAGACCCTACTGCTCCGCTCCCAAACCCATACTGGTACTCAGCTGCTGCTGCCAGGAACACTTAAAGGTATTTTTCATGGGTTTCTCACCAAATGGGCAATTGTCTGGAAGGAACTGATCAGTTCACTGCAATTCAGGTAGTTTCTAAGTCCCTGCAGCAGATGCCCATGCTCCATGCTCTGAAGCAACGGCCAGGAGTGGGTGGCATCTGTTAGCTGCTATGGCACCTCCACCTGTAAAGGGGCTTCCTCGGTGGGCAGAGGACCTCCTGCAGCACCATCTGCAGTCAGTCATGGAGAGCCTGTCCAGGCATGACTGAGCAGGCACTAAAACACATCACACAAACACAGTGCAGGACCCCAGGGAGGATGCTGCAGCAGATTGAAGGCTGGGCTCACAGCCTAGCTTGCCAGGGGAGAGCCTGCAGCCCCCATCGCACCCAGAGCTGCTCTGCTCGGCCCCACCACATCACTTTGATTTGTAGGCTGATCACTGGCTTCCATGGGTTTCAATACATGAAGGGCATCGTTTACATCACATCTAGAGCAGACAAAGATCTTGCGCTGTCGTCTCAATTGCTTGCTTTGGAATAATGCAACCCTAGCAAGTTCTGCAGTGAGCACATGGCCCTGAATTCAACTGATTCCCCTCTTATTTGTAACATAGCTCTCACAGCACCATTTAAATTATATATATTTTTTTAAATAAGGAAATTGCATCTCTAACAGAAATCAATCTCCCAATCCCCCGCAATAAAGCTTTTGAAGCTCTCTATGACTATGACAGAGGTAGGTATTTTTAGAAGGACCTTGTGGTAATTTTCTCTGCAGCATTTAATAATCTACAGTATCATAGCCAAAGGCAAAGATCTCCCTTAAGTATAATTTGGCATTAATTGGGCTTTCACAGGCATATTCATTGAAGACAGGGCACCAGCCTAGAACACAACTTCACCCTAAGGATCACTGAGGAGTTGCTGAGCTGAATAATACAGCCCTATGCAAATTCAGTAGTGAAGTAAAGCCTGGACAAAGTCCCCCCATCTCAGACACATCTCCCAACATCTCCCTCCAGGTATTCCCAGGCAACACAGGGAGATGTGTGCAAGTAAGAAAGAGACACATGCTCACCCTGAGCTGGCATCATCACTTAAAGCACCCTCCCTGCTAGAGAGGCATGGCAAGAAACTGGTCCAGAGCACAGCAAATGCAGCAGGGGTACAGCAAACCAAAATGATCTGAAATACACAGATTTATGAGGTTCTTCAATGATGTCTTCTGGACCCTCCCTTCTTTTCTCATATTATTAAAGGATGATATTTTGCAATAAGACTGAGACAGCTTAAACATAAGCATTTCAAGGCTGTGTACTGGACCACAGTAAGAACAAAATCATATATATGGTATGAAAGAAATGCAAGGCAGAAGATGTCTCATTTACAGACTGCCCTAAAATGTGGGTGCTATGCATGACCAAATACACTTCTTTACCAGAAAGCCTCTCTCTCAAGGTGAATGACCCTCAGTACTTTAAGGAAAAGCCACCTCAATCACAACACTACACTCACAAGGGAATATCTCACTTTTTTATTGTCTGGCCATTATTAATTCAATAGAGATGTATACAAGCAACATATACATCCTTTTCTTGCGTGTCAGTTCTTGGCTATGGTATCTGGAGATACTCTTTTGAATTATAAAGAAATCATTCATTTACAAGCTAAAGAACACATTTTAACCAGCACCAGAAAGTCTGACAGAGACAAAAAAGTCTACAAAACTCCTTATTTAATAAATCAGTGGAGATCACTGTAAAGAGAGGAGGCCTAAGCTGGCTCTTAGCACCTGATCTCTTATTCCCATGTACCCCGTTAGCAGCTCTGCACGCAGCGGCGGCTATCACTAAAATTGCCAGAACAGCAAATTGTGTGGGAAATGTCAACATCCCAGAGCCCGTGTTCCCAGGAATCGAAACTTCCCAAGAACAGCAGTTCTGGAAGTTTTGTTACAAATGTGTATGAAATTACAGGCTGTTACAGCATACAATAAAATACTACTAGTAGAGATACGCTCTTTACTAGAATACTAATAAACATCAGTAATTTACTAAAATACTAGCAATGTTTTACTATGTACTTCATTATACTCTATGTAGAAAAACATAGAAAATAATTTAAAAAAAGAAAACTGTGTTAACCTTGATATTTTAAAATGAACTTTCCTTTTTCAGATCCCAAGGTCGCAATTGCACTGCAACAAAATTTTCCCAACTGGCTTTTCTCCTGCTGAGAAATCTTGTCAAAATGGGCATGGCATGGAGGAAAAGCAGATGAACATGGAATAATATTCACTGTTTGGCTCTGTCTGAGCTGACGGGAGACACGTTATTATGGACACACACAGACCTGCAGAGCTGTGATCCCATATCCCCCTGTGAGCAGCCAGCCCTTTTCCAACCACAGAGAGCATCTTAAATCAGCCAATATCCTCCTGCTTTCATTTTACACATGTAATCTAATACACGATTACACCAGGGTTTAAACTAACGACTTCTGAACCCAGATGATGTCGGATGGTGACTGGCAAGCATCCAGTCAAAAACATGGAATAGAGGACTCCTAAACCTGTGGCAGCAGGCACATGTGTGGTGGAAATGCTCCCACCTCTCCTGCCCCCATCTGCTCAGGATGTCATCACAAAGCCCATTGCTATAATAACTTTATTACGGACTGTCTGAGGGAAGTGAGCTCTCAGCAAGGCTTTTCCTACAGCAGACAGGAAACTCATTTGCTCCCTGCTAAAGTAAAGCCCTTTATAATTAATGCTGGGTAAATAAAGCGCTCATCTGTAAACACTTTTAATTAGAAATTGGTTAAAGCTAAACCCCCATGACCACACTGGCCGGGGGGATTAGACACACGTCAAGCTTTGCCCACTCAGCAAATAAGAGGTCCTTTAGCCTCCTCAATTCCTGTGCTGTGGGACCTCTTTCAGCTCCTATCACACGTCCCTGCGCTGCTCCAGCCTGCTCTCCAGGCTCAACAGAGGATCAATATTTGCCTGTACTTTCTGAGCAAAAAGCCTCCTTGACACAGGCAGCATCTGTGTTTGAACAGTCACTTGCTAACACATAGCAGACTTTCACCAAAGAGATCTCGAGCCCAGCGGGTCAAGCTGGAGTGAGGGTCACTGAGCACCGATGGTGATTTCTGTGTTTGCTTAGCACGATGCTCAGAGCCCAGCTATCAGAAAGGGCTCAGTGCTCCCAGGGCAGAATATACATTTCACAATAACAGTACATGGATAGGAAAAAATAAACAAAGCCCCCTAACAACCTATATTACCATTTTCTATCCCCACAGATGACCTGTGCTGATGTCTCTAGTCTCCTGGTAGTATTAAAGGTTTTCTATCAGCCAGCCTGATAACTCGCTATCACATTTCAGGGGCTTTCTCATCTGACTGCAGCCACCCCACATATTCCCAGATGTCAGTTGTGGTCAAGAACAGCATGAAGCGCACAAGGACAAGCAACATGTGCTTCCAGCAGAGACGGTTCTTGCTCTGATCAAACAGTGACAGCTTGACAAAACATGTGCGTTGCAATTGTTTGTCTCCATTATGAAGAAGAAATGTGTGCTCTCCTGGAAACAGCCAGCACAGCACTGACCAGCAGAAATGAGTCCTTTTGTACTTGCAGGAACGCTGACCACCCCTGCTGCACCCTCTCCTCTTCATGTCCTATCCCCTAGCCCAAAGTCATTTCCCATGGAGGAGAGCTCCTATCCATGCTTTTATTCAGTTGTATGGCTGCTAATCTCTGAGTATAAGTCAACATCAAGTGTAAGTCAACACCAAACATTAGATCCTCCTCTTGCCTCTGCTGCCCAGGGCCTGACAGTGATTTGAAGGTAGGAGAGCCAAGATGTCCTGAATGCCATGAAATGTGAGGGCCCAGCATGGTGTGAGAGACCATGCATGGGAGTTACACCAGGGTGTTACTTTTAGAGATGGGGAAACTGAGGCACAGGAGGTCAAGGCAATACGCCCATGACTGGCATCATGAGAACTCACTTCTGTTGAGCCCCATCCCAGTGCTCTCCCATGTTTCCCATCTTCTTTCTTCAAACTTGCTAGCCTCTTCCTTAAAAAATGGAAGAACCTTTCTGAGCATAACATGGGATTTCTCCAGCAGAAACACCTCCTCTTTTCCTGGAGGCCCACTGATTGAAGCCATTAAGCAGCTACACGTGGCTAAGCAGGACATGAGGGCAGCACCCATGGAGAAGAGCATGGCCAGACCAGAGAGATGACCTCACCTACTGGATAATTCCTGGCTCATGCCTCCCCAAACCTTGTTTTTTGTTTCTATTTCCAGCTCTTTCATGGACTTTGTGCATTTTAACTTGACTTATCTTTTTCGATTCTGTTTTCTTTCTGTGTTGGCAGCTTAACTTCAGTCCATTGAGGGCAGGGGTGATCCCGAGGGCTGTGCTTACTTGTTCCCTTCCAGCTGCTCCAGCCCAGAGATGACCTTCTTGCAGATGCACAGCCATGCTGGAGATGATGCTGGGATGATGCTCAGCTGTGCCTCAGAGCGCTCCCAAACCCATTGCTCTCAAAAGTGCAGAGCCAGCACACATCCGCTACTTGAAAGATAACACAGCTTACTTGGACTGAGATGAGCCCAGATGCTCATGGGAGCACATAGAGGGGTTGGAACTTCAAAACTGGCTCTGCTTTCACTCATGGATTGGACCAGAGACCTCTGGAGATGCCTTCCAAGCTGAACCGTGCTGCACTGCTGAGGGGTTTTCCACCTCTGTCTTACACCTGGATCATCTCCAGCCAGCCTGGCTGCAGCCTGAGCAGGACTCAGGCTCGAGCCTTTGAGCCTTCAGACAGACAATTTGCTTCAAGGGAAGTCTGTCCTGAAATAACTTCTGTCTTGCCACTACTGTCACCTGTGTGTTTGCTTTCTCCCACGTCCAGTTGGAGGCCAGGTCCAGCTCTAGCAAAAGCCAGACTTGTTAATGACGCCTTAGAAAATAAAGCCAGAACTACTTTATAGATTCCCAGCTGGCTTCTGATCAGAATGCACTCGGTGGCAGCACACCAAATACACCCACGTGCAGTATAGCTGTCTGGACAGACATCCCTCCCACCCGGTGATCCATTAGGAGCTGGGAAGTGGTGTTGGCTACATGTATCTCATGGGATGGAAAGACTTTTGGAGATGTGGAATAAGCCAATCTTCCATCAGATACCCCATCACAGCTCCCAAGAAATTTTTGCAAGGCAAGAAGCCTGGCTACCAACGCAAAGCAGCCTGAAATGTCAATCCCACCCCACTCCCCATCAGCACTGAGGTAAGATCTCCCCTTGGGTCTAAGCCTCTTATTTGGAACAAGCAAACTTCCTGCAGCATTAGCTTCAGACATTCCCAAATTCAGCCTAGCATCATTTGTCCTTTCCAAATGGTCTGGATATAAATGTGCATGTGTGGCATGCAGCTGCTGCAGTGATGCTCATCTGGGAAGCGGAGCACACCACCACATGTAGGGCTGGTAGTCCACCCAAGCACAATGCCCGAGTTTCTTATGGAGTTCCAGTAATGCAGGATTAGGTTTTTCATTTGGAAATGCCCTAAGTCAACCTTTTAAGTGAGGGCAACAGCATGGACAGAGCCTTCTCCAGGGATGGCTTCAAGTCCTCCTTCCAGCCAGAAGTGAGATTCAAGGTCTTCACAGTCAACCACCCACAGTAAAGGGAAGGGCAAGTCACTGGGATGCTTGTGGTTTGTGTACTCCTCTTTCCTAGCAGGAAGGATTTTAATTCTTATTTCAAAGGCATAAACTGTCCTCCCATTAGGGAAGGCAACAGAGGAATTCTCACATGGTCCAGCACAGCACTGCAAAGACATTTGGTTCCTTAATTTATGACATATTCCCCAGATGTATTAGTAATATGGCTATTATTTGCTCTTTTGAAAAACTTTTGTATCCCTAGTCCAGTAAAATAATTGAGCATTGGCTCCCTCAGGCCTGTTGGTGAACAGAAGGGAATGGTGCCCATTTGGATTACCTAAAGCCAGTAAGAACGCTTTGATTTAATGCCCTAGGCATGAAACTCCCAGCTGCCGCTCCGCTGCCCTGGGATACAGTGTCATCACTGCTCTCTACTACAGGGATCAGGGGCTTAAGTGGGATTTAGGGTGGAAAATCTAAGCTCAGGCCAAGGTATCTGCAACACAGGACTCTGCAGAGGAAGAGAGCCAGGTTTCTTCTTTCCCTCTTATCTGGGACCTGCTTCATTTCACTTGCAGAGGTATGGGAGGGGAGAAGACAGTGCTACAGTGACTGTTCTTAGTGTCAGTATTATCCTAATTGCATAATTATATATCCTACATGCTTAAGTTATAGTAATACCTTCAATAATAGTTAGGAAAAAATAATTAGCCTTCTTGCTAAAGAAAGCATGAGCCTGGACACAGGGATGAAGGAATTCTCTGCCAGCCCTTGTGTGCCACAGTCCTGCCCCAGGAAGGGGAATCATAGAAAAGGAGGTAAGCGGGTGGAAAAAGGAGAATGCGGTCACTCACAGTGGGAACTGAGGTCGTACCATCCCTTCAACAGATATCAGGGTGGTTGATGTCCCCCATGAGAACAAGGGCCTGAGAGCGTGAGGCTGTTCCTATCT